>JAKWJA010001092.1:0-15855 GCA_027704765.1 Solanum habrochaites | reverse complement strand
AAGCACACCAATCAAATAAAGCATACCTTAGAGATTTGAAAATTTGAACATAAATCAAAGCAAGAAAGATTATCGTCAATTTCATCATAACCTACAACATTGTTTTTTTTAAAATGTTGATGGAAAACAGAATAAATCTTAAGACGTTTTTTTTCACAATGAAATTTTTTTCAATTTTAATTTAAAAGTATTTTAGATGTATTGTAGTGCTCCAAACACTGAATAGCAAAGTATAGAGCGATCTATGAAAAATAAATATGTAAAACTGAAAAAATCAAAAGCATAAAAATGAAAAAAAAAGAAAAACTAATTAGAACAAGATTATGGAAACATGATAAAAAAAAAACAACACTAAAAGGAACTCTCGACCTGATGAAACCCGATATAAAAAAAAAAGTGTACCTTCATGACCTAGCACCAAAATATTGAAGATTAAAAATAAAATAGAATAATAATTAATTCTAACAACGTAGCACCCCACATGCTAAGTAGTTCATAATCATCCACTATAATGCTTATCTAAAATTGAGTGTAAATAACAAAAAAGTTACTTCCTTTTTTGACATTTCAAAACTTATAAATGAGAAAGTTCCTACGATACATTTGTGAGAAAGAAGGGATTTAACCAAAAAAAAAAAAAAGAAGAGATTATCATAGGTGAATTCTATATGATAAATTCTGGCAAGATTAATGAATTAAACAAAGTGACGGAGTTTTTGGTCGAGTAGTTCACCTCAATCATAACTCATCGATGAACTGCTCTAGGATGATCCGACCAATATAAATTAGAGAGGATTTTTAGTTTAAGGTTTTCTAGATTCTCACAAACAATGAAAATTTGAGGATGTGAGGAGGAAGAGAAACTCTAAGGCATTTTATATATTAGTGTGTTGAGTGGATGTTTATACGTGTGTTATATCCACGAGATTCCTGTTTAAGAATTTTAAATGAGGGGTGTCATTGATTATAGTTGTTTACGGGCCCTGAGTTTGATGGAATAAAGGATAAAAATAAGGTTATTAAGTATGATCGAGGAAAGAGTAGTAAAGTAGTTCACAAGGCTGAACACGGTAAGAGGATAAAAAAACAGCGACACTTGAAAAAATAGGGGTATGTGCCAAGAAGGGTCAAGATTTGAAATAAGAAATAAAATTTTATCCAAAATATAGTTATTTGTTCTTTCAGTGTATTTCTCATAAACAATCAACATTTAAATATTATAACTACCCCTTTGTAGACTTCTTCAGAATTTAATACCAGTTAAAATGTATTTTCATCTTTAAGATTTTCAAAAAAAAAAATTCTCTTTTAACCATTTTCACCATTATTGGGTCCTCTCATGTTGAAGAAAGAACTAATTATTTAAAGTTCATGTTCAATTTTGTTCAGCTGTTATCGGATTAATTTAAGAAATCTCTAAACACCAGAATATATTTTCCTAACTCACTGTTTTTATTTTGCGAGGATTTCATAAGATGTTTTGTCGAAAATAAAAAAAATTCATGTGAATTTCGAATTTACGCTATTATTATATTTTTTCTCATTTTTTTATTTTTTATACGAGTTTGTTAAAAATTAGTCATCAATAATATTTAGGCATTCGGAAATTAAGTATTTGAAATACTATTTTTAGTGATTTTATTTTTATTATTTGAGATTCAGTATATGTAATTTTGTAGTAAGCCACATATGCATTAAACATACATAATATGCTGTTTGATTTTTTGTATATTTCATATTTAATAATTTCTAAATTTTTCTTATAGAAATATTAATTCAAAAATAAACATAGATTCAGATTGCAGTTGGTGAAAGAATTGGAAAAAAGAACAGTAGCAGATGAAGAAGAAAGAGAAAGAGAGTGTCAAAGAAAGTGAGGTACGAAAATTGATTCATATCAGATAATATTCAGATTAAATTTTTGTTTGTCAATTATTTTTCTTTTTACTCGTCATTTGTATTTTAGTAAGAACATGTATTTCTTTTTATTTTAGTCATTTCAAATACGTATTCATAGGAATTTGATTTCTTAAGCATATAGACGTATCCTATTTTTAACAGCCAATGTGATATTTAAGAAGATGGTATTCTGATTCTATAATTTTCCACTTTGTATACTTCGTCATATTGAAGTTGTATTTCTTTAAACATATAGTATCTTGTTTTTTAAACACTATATTTGTATTTTTTTTAGGAAAGTGTATACTATTTTATGATTTTTGCTATGATGCTATAGTTTTCCAAAATTTTAGTATTCTCATTCTGTCATAGTCCAATTTATATGGAGGGGGAGAAAGGAGACCGTGCCGCAACAACGTATGATTTCCAGCAAAGTATTGAATGTGCTGCCCAAAAATGCGGATCGCGGGCAGAAAAGCGAGCAGAGCAGAGGGCGAACATACGAAGACATGAAACAAAAAAAAAAAAGGCTAATGGCAAGGAAGAGGAACCGACGAACAAACGCACGGGACGGGACGGACGCACGGACGCACGCACGGCACACATAGATATGATAGAGAAAATTTAAGAAAATTGGCAAGTGATAATAAACCGCAACTTGTAAGGTCTGCGTGCGATACAAGAACAAAGAATAGTTATTTTGGTGTCCTGAGAATAAAAATAGTTAAGTATAAGCGTCGGAACACCCGGGGGCAGAGAGAAGAATTGAGTTACTACAACAACTCGCAATCCTCAATATAAACAACAAAATATGTTCTTATTTAGTACAAGCCTAGTTTTAATGAATACAATAGGGGATTACAACCAAAGGAAATTTCAGGGAACAAACAATACAGAAAATCCACTTGAAAAAAACCATAGTTTGAACGTCGAAAGGAGACGAGGAATATTCAAAAAATCATAATTAACTTCTTGATCGCTTCCTACCATGTTCTTACAAACATACCAATTCCCATTTCTAACAATCTAGCGTTGCTCGCGTGATTTTCTCCTTCCAAAACGTAAGGTAATTCATACAACCCTTGTTAGGGAAATTAACTTATAGTACCCCGATTGCGCGTTGCCAATGCAAAATCACCCCATGACACAGGCTTTGTGATCCTTAGATAGGCAACACCTGGAATCCTTTCGCCATCACAATTATTGATGTGTT
The DNA here is from genome assembly GCA_027704765.1 of Solanum habrochaites. Classification (NCBI taxonomy): domain Eukaryota; kingdom Viridiplantae; phylum Streptophyta; class Magnoliopsida; order Solanales; family Solanaceae; genus Solanum; species Solanum habrochaites. The sequence continues at coordinate 12,743 of JAKWJA010001092.1, read as the reverse complement.
GTCTTAGGATTGATGGAGATTTCCCCATTTGCAGAATTGTTCCCCCCACAGGAAGAAAAATGGCATTTCAATTCAGATCCTAGCATTTGTAGCATTTCTGTCTGAAGATTTGGGGAAATCAAGGAGATGGAAAGACAAAAAGATCATACAAAAAATTTGTCGAAGGAAGAATAAACAAAAAATTAAGGTGTAATGAAGGGCAGCAAAAAAAAATGGTGTATCTATAGAAAGACATATTTAAAGGTCCCAAATATTTTAATGTATTTTGAAGAAGAAAAAGAGAAAAGAGAAGATTTTTTTTTATTGAAAAATGTACATGAAAAATCCTAGCTTGGAAGAGTTTGGCTCGATCTTATTGGAGGAAGAAAGACAAGGGGAAATCAAAAAAAACACATATGGAATAGATACAAAGGATGAAGGTTCTCTTTTAATAAGTTGAACCAATAATCTTAGCAGACTAAAATTTAAATTTAATAACTATTTTTCTTTTTTAAGTAGGCACATTCTAGAATTTCTAGATTTGCTTATAAGGTACCCTTAATAGTTAGGAGGAGGCAAAGTATATCCATATCATGATTTGGTAAGCATAACGAATATGATGGGAAAAAAAAATGTGGGGGGCGAGAAACGAGCTCTCAATAGTATTGGATATGACTTGAACCAGAACAAGGGGGCGCAACATGAAAAACAGGAAGCGGAGGCCACGAGTTGATGAAAAAAGAACACATATCAAAAGCAATGTTACAGAAAAAAAAAGAAAGGAAGCAACAAAATAAATTAAAGCATAACATTAGAGATTGAAAAAAAGGCAATGTAAAAGTAAGTCAAAAAACAGATTTGTATTAATTTTCCCCGATCCTTTACAAACATTAAAAAAAATATTGGTTCAAAAAAAAGTTGTTGAAACAATCAAAATTGAAAAATTTTACATTTCAAAATTTCAGATATAGTGCCTCCAACACGAAAACAAGTATGATATCTAGTGAATGGTAAAATCTGTCATCAAAATTAAAGCAAAAAAACTTGAAAAAAAAAATAATGTAGAACCTAAATTACAAAAATCTGATAAAGAAACCATTAAAAAAAAGAAAGAAATCTCACTTCCAACCTGAAAAAATCCACTTATAGAAATAAACCCCAAATATAGACACCAAAAAGTAATTCAGTGTTGCTTAGATTTCATACACTTGAAATTGACAATGAGAGGTAAGAGAAGAAGAGGACTAGAACGCTTATGATTTTATCTATTAGTTGATGAATGATTCCACACAACGCGGATTGCAAAAATATAATATGTTCTGTCTTGTTCGATTTGAATTTGACTCTGAGTATTTCACGAGAAACTGTATTATAAAGAATCGTTAATGAAATTTTCATAATTTGTTTTAGTTATTGGCTGGGCCCCCCTAGAATGAAAAATTTGAAATGGTTGCATTAAGAAAAAATAGGATGAATTAATGAAACTTTGATGGTAAAATGGATGTAAAGTAGTAAAATGTTCATATATAACTTCGTTTTGTCTAAATTACTGGAGTCAATCAGTTCTTTGGAGAATTTGTGTTAAACTTTGCTTCACGAATGGTTGGAAGAGGGAGGAAAGAAGGGAGGGGCCAGAGAGGAGGCCATTTTATCCAAAATTGGCTTGTTCACACTTGTTTTGAGGGGGGGGGGGGAAACTTCAGTTTTACATAGTAATAAGTGTGAAGAAAAAGTATATTTTGTCAAATATAATTTATTGGTCAGATATAATTGAGATTCCAAACAACAGAGACCTCTAAAAATGATTTCAAAAATAAATATTAAATTAAATTATTATTTATAAGAGAAATCTCATAAAAAATAAATGAAATGGGAAAATAAAGGATTTTTAAGGGTATTAATAAGAGAAAAATTTTGATAAAATAATAGTAGGAAACAGTTATTGAGAACGTGTCCGTTGATTATACAAAATCAAGTCAAAGATTAGTGAAAATGTAAAATGATGCAGAGGACATGTGGAGGTCTGCATTAACGGTGGCAACGATGCTTGTATGTGGTGTAATTATTGTAAAGAAAAAGGATGAGGGGATTTTAAAATTGCTGGATCACGCACAAGGGCGAAGGGAAAAGGGGCGTGACGACCAATTTTGTTTGGCACTCCTAAAACCATAGGTTGGGTAGAGGATTCCACTCATTGATTTCCGTTCATTAGTTTAAACAAATACATTTTTTTCTTCAATTTTTTTGAAATGATTATATATTTATAAATTACGTAAGAATTATTATTAGACACAATAATTGATAATTCAAAATATTTAAAAATACATCGACCTTTGTTCTGCGAGAAAATAATAGTATAAGTGGAAAATTTCAAAAAACACTATAGTAGAAGTTACCCTTTATAAACACACTTAGAAGGTTTGTTGCTTTTATAGTAGAAAAAGAGTTTATTGGAATCCATATTGCAAATTGCTTTTTTCTTCTTCTTTTTTTTAAAAGAGCTAATAATTTAGTCAAATCTATCTATGGCAGTCTTGTTCACCGCCCCCCGCCTTGGAGATTTTGTTTTCAGGTGACTAATATTATACACGTTTGATGAACATATATTTAAATCTTAATTTCATCTCTGCAACTAAATAAATAGTTTAGAATAAGAGCACCAAGTATTCTTTTATAAGTGCTCAAAAGGACCAATAATAGAACCTCTCATCTGAGCAGGAGCAGGAGACATGATAAGTGACTTAGATGTGCATTTCTTTGTAAACAAGTGAAAGGAAGAAACTAATGAACCTTAAAACCCTATTACAAGAGTAAAACAAAGGTTCAAAACACTAAAATTGGTGAACTCAAAAAAAATGAGGAAAATGGAACACTTCTTTGAAAATTTCAAAAATAAACTTTTATTTTTAAAAAAAAAAACACACGCATTCACTATGATTTGCGTAACTATAAAAAATCACTACTAGTTGACGCTATTCCCTCGAGCGAGATTCTTAGAAAAGATTAACGAAAAGTTACTCAAGGAAAAATAACAACACTTAATTTGCCATTACGGAAAGACTGTTTTTGTGCTTCTAGGAATTTGAAGAGACTTAATATGATAAGAAATAAACGAATGAATAATAAAAATCGTTAGTTTTTGTAACGGTTGGTAATGACTTTGATAGAAATAAATACAGGGGAAGACAAATGGGTAAATGACACCAAACTCACAGTTTCACCATACAAACACAGTAAATATATATTGGTAATATGTTTTACTAAATCAATAGGACACGATTAAAATCAATTTTTGTTTTTATTTAATGAAAGACAAGTTGCTAGGGCACCATAAAACCTGAACCCCCCAAAGGAAAATACTACACATTTGAAAAAACGAACTAGAAGTCTAAAAAAAACTTGACGAAATATCAAACTCATAATTAGGTAACTTCCTATCCCTTCCTGCCCATGTGACAACTTTACCACCAATTCCATTGATGCATGGCTTTCTTCTTCTCTTTTCAAAGGTAATCATTCAAACCTTTTAGTAATGAGTACACTTCTAGTACTATATGCGGTTGGCCCAATTTGCAGGAAAAAATCAACTCATCACATCCCTTATCAGGATTTGGAATCCTAGAGGCAAAATCAATATCCTTATTGTTGATTGTGTTGTCTATAGGATTGATGGAGTTTTTTCCCTTTGCAGAGTTGTCCACTGTCGAAATGACCTTTTCAATTCCATGTCCTACAGGTATAGCATTTATTCTATCTTCTCCGGTATTTGAAGATTTTTGCACAAGAAAAGGATAATCACTCGTACATCCACTTGTAAAATCTTTCCAAACACGAGCCAAAAGATAATTATTTTGAATAAGGAGACGACTTCTGTCACTATTTCTAGCATTCAGATCATTAGGTTCATTTCCAGCATGAGTCAAAACATTATTTTGAGGAGGATTACTGAAATGGCTTGCTTCACTTGTCATATTTTCAACGCCTAAAGATAGATGAGCACACTTCTCTTCGATACTCATCTCTTCATTAGTTAGAGTATCAACATCATTAAGCACCTTTAGGTTACTTAACTCTGAAAAATGGCACCAAAAACCAATTATTAAGGCTATTTTGGAGTTTCATCGAAAAATTTATTTTGGGAGAAGAAGGCATATATAAATGCACAAATACTTCACCCGCTATTAATTATTAAAAAAAGGTTTTTTTTACTACAATTATAAATGAATAAACCCATGGTTGGAAGATTTGAATCCACAAGGATATATATTAATGAAGAAGAAGGAGAAGACCAAGGGGAAAATTAATAAAAAAACAAATGATTCTATAACAAAGGATGGAATCTTGTTTAACAATTGAACCACATAATTTTTTGCACAACTAATAATATTAAATTTATTTGGTGCCTTTTCTTAAGTAAGCACGATTCTAAAAATTCCTAATTCACCTTTAATGTGGGTACCCCTGTACAAGTCAAGGAGCAAACAAGTGTATTTATATCAAGAATATTGATATACTGCAGAACGATATCAAGTACAATTAATTTTTTATTCGAAACCCAACAACGAAACTCGTTAGTAATTGTATTGGCTTGATTCCTAACAATTTCTTAACATAAACAATTATTAATGGTAAACCACAGAGTTGGTGATTAACAAAAAGAATACAGATCAAGCACACGTTAGGCGATTAAAAAATAAAAAGCAACCAAAATCAAATTAAGTATCCTCTCCTTACATAATGTTTGAAAACAATTCAAAGGCGAAAAACTTTACCATTTTCAACTATGTCAGATGCAGTCCTCAACAACGACTAACAAAACTATCGAGCTATTTTTACCAATGCTAGCATCAACCACTTACAAAAAAATCAAAAGAAAAAAAATGTTCATAGGAATAAGTAGAAACATTATTATAATAAAATCTGGGCAAAAGAAAAACAAAAATAAAGAATCAAAATCATCACTAAAATCACCTTGTTTATTTTTAAAACAAGTAATAATAATAAAAAAAATGTTTTCCGTTTTTTATCAGTTATTTTAAAGAAAGTTCATAGATTTAAACAATTAAAATAAGGGCAATGACTTAATTTAAAAGGGAAGATGAGCACAGTATCATGTAAACACTTTTACATGATGAAATCTAACAAAATCGATTATGAAAAATCGAAACGGATTGAGTTTAAGAAGTTCACCTTAATTCATCTCGCCAGTGAATTCTCCAGAGTAATTAGTTAGAGTATTCTAAGTGGTAATAAGAGAAAGGGAGAAATCGGAGAAAAAAGGGGGGAGATAAGGAGAGAGAAGAAGAGAGGGAGAGAAAGGGAAGCAGACGGGGAGGGTAGGGCAGACGGGAAGGGAGGAGGGAAGGGAGGGAGGGAAGGAAAAACAGAAGCCAATGAAGGAGGGAGGGGCAAATCGGGCGAGGCAAAGAGGAGGGGAAGAGGAAAGGGAGACAGGCGGCCTCAGCCACCAAATCGTTTTATGTTTGTTTTACCATCATAATTACTGACCACTCTTATTTTGTCAATTTTAAATTTGTTTCTCCAATCATAGTTTTTAGATTAGTTTAAATAATTTCTTTTTCATATATGCCAAAATTATCCTAAATTTCCTCCATCTGATTTGGAGAATTTAATTTTTGATTTATTAAATCATATGACAAGCATTTAGATTGGTCAAAATTATAGTTTGAGATTTTTATGTTTGATTTACTTTTGAGTAAAAAAAAAAACATTCCCAAAAAGGACCCTACTAGTGATATAAATTTGAAAAGAAAAAAAAAAGTTGACATTTTAAACAAACGACAAGACACCTAAATTTAATTTTGATGAAAGATTTATTATAATAGATTATTTAATTATTTAGAAGGGAATCTCATAAATAAATACATAAAGAAATGACTTGTGTAGTTGTAGAATAAAAAAAAACAGGCCGCTAGTGAATAAAGTGGAAGTTACTCCATTTTATAACATTCCCTTGACTATGTGTACTTTTTCTAGAAAGCGAGGTAGTTATGGATTGTTTAAAATATGAACTTGTTGGTTTTTTTTGTCAAAAAGAAAGCTAAATTTAGTAAAATTATCCTTTGTAAGGATTGAGATCCCTCTTCATTACTCATCTCTCCAATGTCCCCAATTGAACCTATTTGACTGAAGCCAATGTAAGAAGTAAGTCAAAACGGAAGAGGGAGAGGGGAAGGAACGGAAGTAAAGGGCGAAACGGAAGAACAAATAAGGAGGGGAGTCTCTATTTATTTTTAAAAAATGTCAATTTCATAATTCTAGCTAAAAATTCTCATTCATAAATATATCTAAATTTTTTCACTATTACTATTTACTATGAGCTCTTCTGTTTTTTCAACCATTTTTTTTCTCTTTCGTTACAAAATCTTGTTTCTAAAATTCATTGGAACGCTGAGTTATTGTTAAATAATAAAATTTCACATCATGTTTTTTATAACCAAAAAAAATTGCAAATACTCTTTCTAGATTTTTTAACATCATATGTCGATTAGTTTGTGTAACGATTACCAGTGAGGCCTAATCATTACCGGAGTGGACTCATGTGTGTCACTCTGGGTGCTCAAGCATCCATTACTTTCGACTCGAGCTTTATATATACATATAGATTATTAAAAGAAATAAATAAAAACAAATTGTGAGTTGTGTGCTCTAGTTAGCCAAGCAAGCTACCTTTCCCTTTTTATCTTTTTCCTTGTTTGGAGTAGTTCATATTGTTTCTACACGATTTTTCTTTAATTGTTTTTTTTTAATTAGTATTAACCTATTTTATAAAAATAAAAATAAAGCCCAAAGATATATTACACAAACTATCTGGGGTCAACAGAAAATTACTCACTTAATTCTATTTGTGGCACCTTTTTTTTTATTTTAGGTCCGTTTTTTTAAAAGGAATGTGTACTTTACCAATAATGTAGTTAATAATGCTACTATTATTTTGTCATGCCGGAGTAAAGATTGTGAATTTTAATAGTTTTTTTTAAGAAAATATTAATTATAATTTGAAAATTTCTAAAATTAAATTTAAAATAGTTTTGAACTTAGTGCTTTGTGATTGCAATAACTATATGTTTATTAGGAGTTGATGCAAACCACTTTAATAAGTCGGTGTATATTTTATCTTCCCGATTCTTATAAAGGATTATATATGGATTATTGTATTGTTATGGTAGATCAGAGCACCCACGCCAGTACCAATTCTTAAATCCGTCACTAATCCATTAGTACATGAAACAAAGAAAATTCAAAAAGAAAAATATTTTTTTCAAAAAAAGTTGAGCTCATTAATCAAATGGTAAAATAGTGAATTCTTGAAAAAAAAAAATTATGAGTGATAATTTGTTAGACTAGAATATGTGCGTGTTGTTTGATTAAAAAAAATTTAAACACAAAATGCATAAGGAAATTAGTTGTTATTCAAAATAATAATCGGAAAAAATCTTTTAAATTAGTAACAAATCTCAATCTGATTCGAGTTTTCACTTAAATTTTTGTTTTTTGGAAGAGGAGAAGAACGCATAATAACAGGGCACAAATATTTTATGCTACTTTGAAAAAAGGTTTTTTTTTTTTTTTTTTTTTTTTACAATTGTCAAATAAAAATCTTGCTTGAAAAAATTTAGGCTTAGATCTTCCAAATATAAATGATGAAATTATCTTATTTAATAATTGAAACAATTAATTTTAGCATACTAAATCTAATTGCCTGTGCAACAAAATAAATTAATTTTTTTTTTACCATTTTCAAGTAGTTCAAATGCAATACTTCATCATTGAATAGCAAATTTGAGCTCTATCAGTGCGAAATTCGTCAAGTAATGGGGGGAAAAAAAGAATTTCACTCTCAACCAGAAAACTCAATCATGAAAAATATTGCTAAACATAATACAAAAAATATTAAAGATTAAAAATAAATAAATAAATAATTCACACAAGTAGATTTGCTAAGTTCAAATCATATAAAACTTACTTCTCCAAAAAAAAGTAAAATAAACAAACTTTTGCCTACTTTTTTATATTTGGCTTGTTATGTTCACAAAGAGTCTTGTTAAAAATATCTCAAAATGGAGATGTCATAAGTAGTAGTATTGATTTGGTCGCTTAGTAGACTCTTTAGAAGGAAATATCTATTAAAAAGAAGTGATTTAATTAAATTTTATGGTCAAAAGATGAGAAAAAGGATTCTCAAAATTTGTCCTTTATGTTTTAGTTTACGAGTCAAAGAATTATTGTTTGAAGGAATATTGATTGTTGTTTTATTGAAGTGTTATGGGAATACATGGGAGATATCTATAGGAGAATCAGGAAGGAGTACTAATGCTAATAGGACTAGGAATTAAGGAGCAGTACTAAATCCTTAATAGGACTAGGATTAGTTACACAGCAAATACAAATTAATTGTATAATTTTATTTAATACTATCGTTTACTATCCCCCCTCAAGTTGAGCTGGAGCGGAAAAAGTGAAAGGAAGCTGGGAAAATGAGGGGGGGAACGTGCTTGTCGGATCGGGCGAGGCTTGGTGAGAAGAGAATATCAAGACGGTTGTTCTTCAGTGGCTACATACTGCACACAGTCATGGTGACGGGGCCTGAACTTCATCGCCGAACAAGGAGGGGACAAATTGGTATCAACATGCTTCATATGGTGTTTTGTAGGGACGGATTCTTGGCCACCACAATTGGTTGATTTGTTGTCACCTAGAGAGCAGGAACAGGTTTGAGTGGCGCGGAGTTCGCGAAGAATTAAAATAAGAATATCATGTGAACCAACATGGTACAGCAGCAAGAAGCGCAAGGGCGCGGGTATTTCAACTTCAGTCGAGGACCGGAGGAAGAGCATGGCGTTATTTTTTGTACCACCAGGGGGAGATCAGGTTCGGCCCCAAAAAAATGAAAAGGAAACCCCGATTGTTGTAGATTTTATGTCTTTTTATTCATTCGCCCAATCGAAATCTGGAGAAACCCCCAAGCTCCAAAGTCCCGGGCGGAATGAGTAAAACGACGGACCAAGGAGTTTGCCCAAAAAATGTACCTGAGAATGAGTTTTTTTTAGACATGGTATAATCTGTCAATTGGTTTGAGCATTGCGTTGAGTAACTCGGTTCTCTGGACAGCAAACTAGATTTGTCAGGACGGGTAAGGGTGGTAATGGCCAGCATACTGTTGCTAGAGCACAAAATGAGGCCAACGGACACTGCGTGGCGGGACAAGCGGAAGCGCCCAGCCGGGACGAGCAGGACCAGAAAAACCGCGAGCCCTATTTGACCAGTGGGGCCTTTCTCCACCCGGAGGGAAGCCGGTACATGGCCACGGGCGTTATGGTATTTTTTGGCAGCGGGCCTTTTTCGGCATCCACGCAGGGTCGGTACTGGCCTTCTGGGCGCGGTGCTTTGGGGGGTTGTCGGCTCCATTCGTAGACGAAGGAGGACTGCCATCGGTGTTGTTCGGCTTGACTGGTTGCATTTTTACCGCAGTCCAGTTTCTGCAACAGATCTGAGCATATTTGACTGATGGAAGAAACAGCCGCTGCCTGTCAGAGAAGAAGACGAAGACGTGAAAGAGAAAACTAAATTCCCAGAAAAAAAAATGTGTTTGTAAAAAATTGTAACGGGGCCAAGGTCCTTCATTGAGGTAGGTTTAGTATGCATTAGCTCGAGTGACCATCCTGAATGCAGATGCTGCAGTAAGAGCCTTTGATGTAATAGGGATAATCAATCTACATAGACAAGGAAACGAATGACTGTACCGGTGCTGAATGTCGAGTAAACAGAACTCGTGTCGTGTACGCAAGACGTGAGCCGAAGTCCACATGGGAGGAAATCTTTTCAGGACGGGTTGTTTTGTACCCAGCACGGAGGGCTTGCTTGAGCCCATACAGAGACCTTCTGGAGTTTTGTGTGAAAACATGTGAGGGAAGCAGGGAGTCAACATAGGCCGGTTGGTTGCGTCATGTAGATAGTTTCATCAAGCATGGCCATGGAGGAAAAGCATTGGAAACATCCAACTGATTGATGAGCCAATTGTTGCGCACGGCGAGAAATGGCCGTCAGACTAGAGTAAATAGTGGGACCAACAGAGTACCGGGGAAGAAGAGAATGGTTCCTTGCCGAAACATGGACTGACATGTCTCGGCAGTAAGTAATCAAAGACCCATACCTTTATTGTAGCCTTTAGCAACCCAAACGACCTCTTGTACATGGAAATACTGCCATTGGGCATTGTTGTTTAATTTTGTTACACCCATTACAGCCCACTGGGTTTTTGGCCGTCCAAGGGGCTTAGGTTACAAGAAACCCCAAGGTTTTCTTATCATTCAAAGGCCTTAAACTCGTCATCATTAGGCATTGGACGCCAATAAGCATTTTTGATGGACAAACAGAGTAGGTTGTGGGTTCACTATCGGGCAGGGGTTTGTTTGGTTTTGTTTATTGTTTTGTTGTATTTTGGGATTTGTAGTATGGTAGCCTGAAAGGTTTTGGGCGTTCCGCAATTTTTTAAATTAAAGATACCGGGCTTTGCCCACAGGTTACCAAACACGGGGAGGAGGATGTTGGGGCTTCCTACGGAGCGGGACACTTACGCTAGATAACGGGGGCGGGGGGGGCGGTGGTGATGATTGATTCGGGGGTGGCCCGGGGGGAGGACCCAAAAAAACGGAATCGGGCTTGGAGATGTTGGGGGTATGGGGTGGTGGTTAGGGTTGGCGCTTCCTGGTGGGAGGTGGGGGTGCGGGGGTGGAGGGGGAAGGCGGGGTATGGTGGGGTGAAGGACTTTGACAGGGTGTTGGTTGAGGAGGGGGTGGTTGGGTAGGGCGGTGGAGGCTCTGTGGGGCAGGTGGTGAGGGGACCCTGTGAGTATGTTGGAAAAAAAAAAAGGGGAAGGACGCCAATAAATGATGTATTTGTGTGAGGAGGAAATAGGACCTCGTAGGGAAAAACTCATTTTTCGACAAATTTGATGTATGACGAGATCATGTAGGGACTTTATGGAGTTTGGGGGTCAAAGACAAACCGATAACCCCTTGTCAGGGGGTAGGATGATAGCCCCAAAAAAAAATTTACAAAGGACGGGGGGGGGAATGATCGGGGGTTGTATTTGTTGGTTAATTGAGGGCCGTATAGAAGAGGGTAGGCAAAGACACCCAAAGAACGCGGGAGGTTGGTATAATTGGGAAGTTCTTGGTAACGGAGTTGAGTTTGATAGGGTGATTTGTTGGAGGAGGGTGTGGACTGGGCATTCTGTTAATGAGGTAGTTTGTTGTGGCTTAGAGCTTTCTACCCAAAAGGGAGACAGTGGATGAGATTGAGTAGAAAGAGTAAACCGTTTCAATGAGGGCGAGGGATGGCGGATTACTTACGCTCAGCCACCCCTTCTGTTCGGGAGAGTGTTATGGACATGGGTTTGATGTTTAATTCCCAGGGATTGGCAGAGGGGGGAGGAAAGAAACTGGACCCCAAAATGATGTTATTTTAATATTCCTTCCATTGTCACCTTCGAAAGAAAAAAAGGTTTTAACATGAGAATTGAAATGTGTTTTGGGACCATTTCTTTCAAATAGTGGGGGCAAAGGTGGTGGAGGGCCGGGGGGAGTGGGGGGGGGGAGGGGGGACAACCAAGGGAGGGGGTGAGGAAAAGCAGCACCAAGAGAAAAAAGGACAGATTTAGAATAGCGGGAAAAACAGCAGAATGACAAGGAACAACAGTAGGGGGACCCATAGGTCAGAGATGAATAAGTTTGAAAAGGTGCAGGTTGTTTACGCTTCCAGATAAAGTAAAAGGAGTAATGTTATGTAGATTTTAGCAAATAAACAGGAGTCACAATGTTTACATGAATGGAAGAAAAACCTAATTGAGCCACATTAAAGAATTTATTATTTGAGATAGACGCGTGGGGGGGGAAAAAAAACCCCAGACGATGTGCCACAAACAGATGTAGCCATCAGCCGGAAGAGACGGAGCCAAAGGAACACTTTCAGAAAAACTGGGTGGGCAGACGAACTTGTGCCAGGAAGAACGTACAGGACCATGCTCACAGGGGCCAGAAAAATCACCCTCTTGGTAGATTGTAATAGGATCTGAAAAATCATAGAGGTGAACAAGAGTGAGCAATTATTGTCTTTTTGGTTGAATTGGTGAACTGAAAGAGATTTGGTTTTAATAGAAGGGACGTGGGTAAGGTTACCTATGAGTGAAAAGATACGCGGTCGGGGGTTTTTAATGGCTACCCGTGCCAGTGGAGAAAAATATAAGGGACTCACCTGTTGCCAACGAGTAATTACCATTGGAGCACATGATATGGATTTGGAGCGTTAAGCTTGGATAGATCAAGTAAGAACGTGCATGTTGGCCCCCAGTACCAACAACATTTCAGCGGAGAAAGGGCCGGCTTGAGATGCATATTGGCGACGCTTATCCAAACTATTTTTCGGCTCTCCTTCATAACGAAACCCAGCAACGAAACAGGCCCCCCCCGTTGTGTGTCTGTTTCTACAGATGTTGGAGCGACAGTATTTGTGCAGCGAGGTGGCGCCCCTCGTGCGTTAAGGTGCCACTGCCCGCCGCTGGAAGATGACTGTCGCCGATGCCGAAGGAGTGGCAGGTGTTTGTTGCCTGCCGTGCTGCTGACATCGACTGGCGACGACTGCCCTGACCGACCGTCGCGACCCGCGGCCTCGCTTTGTTTCTGACGTAGCCGCCGCGGCTCCCATGCCGGACGCGCACACGGCCCCCCGCGATAGTTCTGGGC
>JAKWJA010001091.1:0-57574 GCA_027704765.1 Solanum habrochaites | reverse complement strand
ACAATTCCAGAAAAAGTGTCCTAATACTGAAATTAATCGAGGAATAACTATTTCCAACGGTTCTAAAAAGCAAAAAGAAATCTAATAACAAAGAGTCTACCCTAACCAAGAATCTACATCGAAGATCCTTAAACAACCCCATAAAATGAGGTTTTTCCCAACTATTTTTTATAGAAAACCAAACCTAATAAAAAGAAGGACTCTACTTGCTGAAATCTGTCCAAAAAACGGCGTCCTAGTCGAAGAACTAACCTCGTGACGGGTTTCGTCGTGGTCACGACGGGCCGTCAAGGTGTCCTCCGTCCTCCTATACTTTTATAAATCCTTCGCTTCTTTATTCTTACTCCTCGTCCTCGCCGAACCGGTCTGTTTATCGTTAAACATGCGGTCCGTTGAGGTTCTCCTGTTTCCATAACACTTTAAATTTCATTGAATTTGGGTAACTGAGACTACTCTTTGATAAGCACAACAACAACCACACGAACCCGCATGATGTACAGTCGTGGCTTGAAGGTTCCGTCATGAACTTCGTAACCCCACATGTTAGGTCCCAGACTTCCCCAGCTTCCTCACTAGCGGCCTTCACTACGATGCCACCTATGGACGTCACAAGCCCCATATTTGGTAACCTTTTCCGCATTTCTGCTCACAACCTCCGATTCAGCATTGGACAATTTCCCCGCCTTCCCTTTCCTGCAAATAACGATAAACTTACATAAAAATTAATTACCAAACTTTTTTGGAAACAACACTTAAACTTAGGAAAAAGCATTAAAACATAAAATACCAACCGTAAACCACAGTATATTCAACGATCCTGGTCACATCTAGGGGGTGATCCCCGGATGTGACAGGATTATGACATTCTCCATAGTCATTTCATTTATTAGAAGTTATGAGTGTTCTTTTGTACTGTTAACTTGTGTCCACAATGAAACTTTTGTTATAGAGTTGGAATTAGTATTTTTACTCTTCGAATAGATTATTAATGAATAAAGTGGATTAATGAGGATATTGGTTGGCTACATTATTGATTTCGGATACAGGTAATTTCATGATAAGCTAAAAAAATGGAAACTATGTCCAATTTTCTAGTAGATTTTTAGTTAAGGATTGCTTTGGAATTCTTTTTGTTTGCGCTGGTCACGACTCTACATTGGGTCATGACAAAGTTGTTATCAGAGCCCTAGGTTATTCTTGTGATTTATGGATAATAATGTTAGAATATAATTAAATTATGTATGTGTGTCGTCATTTCTTACTCATGATACTGCGAGAACGTGTAATCGTATAGGGTACCGCACGTCTTTTTTTATTATTTCATCTTGTATGTGAGGCTGATACGGTCAACTATATAAATCTAACCTAACCGTTTATCTTGCCATCACGCTTGTATTGACCATCCACTAACAGAGTAGTCAAAGGTTTGGGGCATAAATGACACATTTTTAACATTTGTATATTCCCATGTAAGATAGCTTACTACCGTAGTAGAAAAGCCGAGAAAGAGGTCCAGTATGCCACTTTGAGGGATTTTGTGCACCTGTGTTAAATGTAAATATATTTTCTTTTTCTTGAAAGAGTAGTATTCTGCCACTTTAGCAACATGAGAGTGTTACAGTTAAGACACTTATATTTCCCATATGAACTAGAGATATTAAATTGTTAATGGACATGTTGAAAGAATATAAAGCATACTTAGTGAGGTATCTACTAGTGGGTCTAAAAAACAAAATGAATTCAGTCATAAAAAAATGGGGCGCAATATCGTCTTCAGGTAGCTACAAAGGTTTTGATTTTTTTTCTAAAGGAATGATTCTTGAGAATTTTTAGAGGTTAAATGTAACATATCGTAACTTGAAATAGCTAAGAATAAGCTAAGAAACTAAAAAGAATCCATTTTTTGAAATAAAAAAAGAGAATCTAAAAAAATTCCTAAGTTAGAGAAGCGAATTTTTTGTTATTTTCAAAATGCAATAACCTTTTTAACTCTTATGCTTATGATAGTTCTTGATATGGGTTTGAAAATCCTTGGGAGATTTTGTTAAACAACCCTTGAAATGGATAAATAGAAATTCTTAATGGGTCAAAAATGCATGCCTATGGAATTAGACCAGGGTAACACGATTGATGCGCGTAAACCAGACCTCAAAACCCTTGCTAAATCACAGCCAGTAACTTGGGAAGTTAGTTGAGCTGGAAAGGTTTGTATCCACATGTAGGGCTCTCGAAATTAAGATTTCCTTGAAAAGTCTTTTTCGTACCTTAAAAGGAAAATCATAGGTTTTGGCGGTTCTAAGGGCTAAATGGTCCTTTTTGCAGGCTAAGGGTACTATCGTAATTACTCTAAATATACAATTAATTATTTAATTCAAAAGCTGTAGGGTATTTTGGGGTGAGAGAGCCGAAATATGACTCTTGAAGTTAAGTCTTTTTGCTTCACATTCACCCCCCATTGCATTCAATCCCACACCCCCCGGTTCCGAACTTAGGTTGAAGCAATGATTAAAAATGTGATTTTTTATTAAAGCTAATTGAATTTAATGTAATTGATTAATTTTATTATTCATTATCTAATCTAAAATATGAAATAAAATCATAATTTTTCTTAATAAGAAAACTTTTTGACTTAGTCCAGAACTAGAACTACAAAGCCTCCTACAACTCCACTCTCTCACGTTTATTATCTCTCTCTCAACTCTCAACTTCAATCTATCTTAATTCTTTCGCACTTTTTTTTCTCTGCCTGCCAAATAAATACAAAGACAGAAATAACTGAAGTGAGTTGTCATTTCGTAGTGAAGTTGATATTGAGGAGCATAGAACCGTGTTCTTGGTTGATTTTTTTGTGCAGCATGAGGCAAGCTTTAAGATCAAAAAGTTACGGGTGCGTTTCTCTTTTGTACCCTTTTCCAGATATTCCCTAAGTTCAAATATTCATCCAACAACTAGGATGGTTTCCTCTCGTTTCTTTCCCCTTCACAAGCTCCCCATTAAACATAGGTTTGATATGTTTGTTGGTAGAAAACTAGCGATAAGGTGTTTTTCTAGTGATTATGTGTTTTTGTATGTTTGGAATTATATGCCTTATCTGATTTTTTTCTGAAAAATTTAACTAGTGTGTAGGTGTGTTTCGTCCGTGGCTTATGTTTCATGGTTTAGGACTTGAAATGGCATGCTAGTTCTTTATTTTCATGTAAACTTGTTTGATGTAAATAATGTGATTTCATTGAGCGAAATGTGTCTGTGTTATAACGGGATAATTCCTTGGCTAAAAACGATACATGAAGCACCCTAAAACGTTCTAAAATGCACTAAAACGAAATTCCCATAAGAACTACGGTGTACTTGATGAAAGGATGCTGACAAATAAAAGAAAAGGTGGTCCAGCTTCTATGACAAAATTTTGGTACGCGGGTCAAAAAAAAAAGAAAAGAATATTGTAAAAAGACTTGTGGTTCAAAAAATTAGTGAGGTGTCATGTAAAAAAGTAATAGGGAGTGGGGGGAGGAAGAGAAGAGGTGGGGGAGGACCCGTACCTGCACCTTGATAAAACGGTGGGGCATGTAAACGATTAAGGGGAGGAAGTGAAAAATGTGGTGGGGTCAAGGGGATTCGAACCATGGTATGGCTTGGACAATGTACTTAAAAGAAAAAAATAGGAATGGAGAAGTGGATTCGAACCCACACCTCTCACTCATATTTTAAGGAAGAGTAAAAGAAAATCAAACTGAGTCATGGATCGACCCCACCGACCTCTAGGAAGGAAGGAGAGTAAGAGAATGAAAGAAAAGAAATGTGAGGCGGGAATCGAAACCTACGACCATAGGCATGAAGAAGAGTCAAGGAAATAAAGAAAAGAGATGTCAGGATCGGGAACTCCAACAACGACCCCTACACAGATTCAAAGAAAAATAAGAAATTAAAGAGGTGGATATGGGAGTTCGAACCACAACCGTCTCGGCCTAAGGAGAGAAATTAAAGTAAAGAAAATAAAAAGTAAATGATGTTTTAGGGGTTCGATTCCATATCCTCTTAGTTCTTTTAAGCAAAAACTGAAGAGAGAAATTAAGGTATAATTAAATGAAGGCTTAGGGGCTCGAACTTGGGTCCCCAAGCCGTATAGATCAAAAAAGGTTAAAAAAAAGAATGTAAATGTTGTCCAAGGGATTTGAAATCGTGTTCCCTTTCCCAAATTCCTTATTGATATACAAGTCATACGTTAATTAAATATTCAAAAATAATGCTGCCTATATATTTCAAAATCGAGATCTCCAATACAATCAAGTGCATAAGCTTGTACCACATAATATTAGGAATATTCTGAATCACTTAAACGACCTATGAAAAGCTCATGGCCTTTATGTATAGACCCATAGTCTAGAATACGTCCTAAAAATAAGGGAACCTAAGATGACTCACTAAATGAATGAAATGAACAAAGAAATGAGAAAGGAACATGAATGATGAAACCTATAAAGGCTAATACGAGTGTTAAACCGACTAAATTGCCAATTGCATTGGCATAATGATGAATAAACAATGAAGATTAAATGAACGAAGAATGACATTAAATGAACACTGAAATGAAGCACAATAGATGGGTTTACGTAAAGTGTGATTTACACTAAGCAAAGTAACATTGGTATAGTTATGAATTGAACATTCACGTACAATGGGGTGAGGGGGGATAATTATAAGAACAATGTGCTAATGTTACGTTAATATGGTGACCACATTATATGAGGCTAATGTAACTGATGAGAGCAATCTCAAATGAATCTCAGTAAATTTTACCAAAACGTACTCACCTATGAGAGTGTGAAGTTAATGAAGAGGCCGGCCTCTATGAACACTCTAGTGATAGTACCGAGATTATAACACTTAATACAAATGATGAGATGAGAAATCATCTATTGATTTATGGTTCCATATACTAGAAGCCAACTTCCATGACGTATGTGTTGAATGTAATGGAACTTTATACTGAGCACCGATAGACTAGCTATGAGTGGTTATGCCTTCTTTTTGGGAGGGAAGAGGTTCACGTAACTCTTATGAGATGAGACTTTCCGACATGCCGTGTAAAGGTCTCCTTTTATCTCCTAGCCTTCGAACCTATACTGGTCATAGGAAATCTTGCGGGGTTCAATTCTCCATGTCTGCAGCATGTTTGGTTGATTTTGGGCCATGATTCCACCCATTCCACCTTTTTTGTGTGCGGGGTTCCTTATAACTGTATTTCTTGATGCTTAGCTGATCTAGTCGGTTAAATTAAAGTTTCCAATAATGAATGAGGACCGTCCTAAATGATGCCCCAATGAGTACTGATTGATACAAAAGGTTTCGGGGATATGCCTAATCAAGAGGTTAGTTAGACTTAAGTAATGACACTATGTCATTCTTCGACATACTACAACAAACCTGATAAAGTCTTTAAACTATACCTAGTTAGCTGGTGTTTACACTGGCCCTGAATGAATAAAATGAAGTACATATGAATAAAGAGCAACGCTGTGTTTCTAAAGCAGACTCCCTAGTTTCGGTCCCTATTTTGAGCCCTTATTTTGGGAAGTCTAATGTTTAAGTCCATTACTTCCATGGTCCTCATGGCATATATAACAGCGAAAATGATATGAACAACGTTATGTATTATAATGAAATTATGATAGGGTCTAAATGGTACGCTGTTGTGTGTTGTGTGCAAAATGATAAGTATGATAGTGCATTTTACTCTAATGGCATAACTTTCCTAATCCAAATTTGGAAAGCTCATAAATTTTCCTAATCCAAATTATGGAAGTTCACTCACTTTTCTAATCTAAATTTTGCAAGTCCACTAACTTGACCTACTATAATCATGTTGCTAGGAAAGAGTTATTCTTACTCATGTATGTCATTGATGTGTTGTTGCATATATCCATGCTTAGTACAAGTGTGTACTAACCCTATACAACTCTAAGCTTTTAGGTGAAGCCACAACTTGACACTAAAGCTACAGGGTCATTGTTGCAGCTATCGTGACGTCGAGCATTCATCTGGACTTGGTAGGCACTCATGCTTTTGAGGATGCTTTCCCATTTACATTTTAGCTTAGTTTTAGACATGGGTGTGACCTCTGTGAAGTCAATGACGCCGGTCTCTCCTGGGTCTATATTTTTTCGGTCTCACAAGTTAGTAATCAGAGTGTTAGGTTTTTTTCCTAGGATAATAAGTTTTTCAATCAACCACATTGAGTGTTTCCAAGTCAGGTAGGTGAAGTACAACAAAAACCACTATCCCTTCTTCTAATCTTATCATGGCCTTCTCTAATGTCGGATTTTAGTGTTACGACGATCAAACATGAAATTTTGAGAATTCCACAGATAAATACAAGGATAAAAGCATGCACAGAGATGGAAGCAGCTTCGGGGGTACTTTCAGGTTCCTTCCCAAGCTCCAGCTGGCTGAATAAAGATTCATGTTAACCTGTTGGGTTGACAGATAAAGAAGAATGACAACGTAGGTAAGATAGACAAGACAGAACGTTAACAAAAACAGTTATTGGGTTTATGATATGGAGACATCTAAGTTGGCATCCTAAACCACAGCTAAGGGGATTTTTTGGTTTATCTCAATCCTGGTATAAATGTGCAGGGTGCCGTGCCTTTGAAGGAGCCCTATTACTTGGAATTTTTAATATGTTTCTTCTTGAGGACGTTATTTCCCAGATAATGAAGGAGGCTAAGTTGAGAATTTAATAGCCTAGCAGGGCTCGATTTTTAGTCAGATATTATTCCCTGAAGTTGGTACAACTTTACAACTCACGGAGAACCACCAGGAGGAGTGTGGAAAAAAAAACTACAATGAAGGCGAGTGGGTTTGATTTTTTCACTAACACTTTTTAACAAGCACGGTGAGGCAAAACGGTTACCATGGTTGAAGATTGCCTGATTAAGAGATGTCAAGAACACTGGAAGGACAAAGTTCAGTCTAAGGGTCCCAATTAATACGGCTCCAAGGATGCAATGGTTTATTCACACTCAAGTTTTGGGGTGCTGGGGAGGCACTTGTGGGTGAAGTCTCCGACAATATCCTTAATTGTCCTTCAAGTATTGACTGTGTATGGTGTATAATTGCACTCTATGAGGTTATCTGTTTTTGCGAATCATGAATCGTTGGATAATTTTTATGATTTAACCCCGTTTCTTTCTGTTTATCTGCCTTTGCTGCACGCCTCTTTCGCACGCGTTGCTTTTTCTTAGTCCCTTAGGTGGTCAAAATACGAGTAGGTCAAGGATGCGCACCATCATGTTATTATGTGAATCCCGATATCACCCTAGGGATTAAATGGTATTACTTATGCCATGCGTAATGTTCTATAGATGACTCACCTATTGTTAGTAAAGAGTAGTGTCAGTAAAGGGATGTAAAGTTCCTTAGGGGGGATAACAATGTAACCACCCTACAATGGATCTACGAATGCTTAATGTGTCAATAATAACCTATGATAGAGTAGGGCTCAACTGATTGATACCGTTTAGAACCAACCTGGAACACTTGAATACAACAAAGCAAATACCTTTTGACTTTTACGGAGTTTGTAAAGGTAGGGAGGGTCCAACCATATAGGGCCTTCTCCAATAACGAGATTTTACGTGAAGGAGTCTTTATCGGACTTAAAAAGGGGAGGGGAATCTTATGTTTTGAAGGTCTAGGGTAAAATGGTATTTTTCTCGTCGAAGGTTAGTATCAACATTATCCTAAATATCCAATTTAATAAGTTTAAAATTGATAAGGTGGATGGGTATTTTATGGAGAGCGGACGATATTGGGATCTTGAAGTGAAGTGTTGCTGCTCACCCCGTTTCGAACCTAGGTGGAAGCAATAAATTGATGATTTTTTATTTAGCTATTGACTTAATGTAATTAATTAATTAAATAAATTTCATTAAAACATTTTTAAAATAAAATAAAATTCAGTATTTTATAAAATACAAACAAAACCTTATTGACTAAGTCTAAAACTATAACTCCTAAGCCTCCTACAACTCCCATTCTCTTCTCACTTTATTATCTCTTCCATTTTCTCACGCTCATCTCTCTTGGAACTTCTTTCTCAACGTTTTCTCTCTGCCAACATAAGATCAAAAGCATAAAATAACCATGTTCTTCCCTTGATAACTCACACACAAATCACAAGAAACAACCTTTAATCTACCTACGTAAGGAGGTTGGTCCCATTCGATGGAGTTGATATTGAGGAGGCTTAGACGTTTTCTTTGGGTGTATGTTTTTTTGTTGGCAGCCAAGACGATGCCTTTAAAAATTTGGCCTGGTGCGGCGCGCCTTCGATGCGCCTGAATAGGCATTTTTTTGCTATTTTTCATTTTTTAGACTTTTTTAAAGTCTTTAATGTATATTAAACACTTTCCAATGATTATATGTACTTTAAATTATTCCTAAACGACTAGGAAGTTACAAAAACACAATCGTAAACCTAGATTCATAAATTTAATTCAAGAAAAACTAAGGGATCAAGGTCAAATAGTGAAGAGTCAAGTTTAAATTTAGAAGCAAGTCCCATACCAAAGGTCTTAAAGGTTTTTCAAGAATTCTTTAATATCATGTTTAACTTTGTTTAAAGACTCATGTTTCAAGTTAAGTAAGATAAACAAGTTTGAAGTTCTATTCCTCTTCATAACTTATGTAAACTAATTAAAAAACCCTGAAAGCGTACAAATGTTTTTCACATTAATTTACGAGAAATTAAGATTTCTGAAAGTGTTTTGATAAGAATAGGGGAACATTTGCTCGAAGAATATTTCTAAAAGCAGATGTTTGAGCACTTATTTCAACCCAAATAAGGAAGTTATTTATAAAAATCATGAGCTAAAGTATATTTTTGTAGTAGTATTGAGAACCGATGTAGGGATGAGAATATATATTAACTGAAGTCTCCATCAAAACCATGTAACTATCATATGTATTAAACGAGTCATACGTTTTTAGATTATCCACGTAAGTTATGCTAGTGGATCACAGTGAAGTAGTTTCTTTGTGACTGCAAAGCAATCAGACAGGTCGGCGCATGGCAAGACGTCGTATCTCCACTTAGGCTCATAGTGTGTTGCCTGTAACAACCCTAAAAATGCTAATGCTAAGTAATCTTAATAACATATCTAGAATACATATAGTAGACAAGTTCACATTGATTTAATGCGCGTAAAACCCTACTCTGAACCTCTGCAACATCAAATCGAACTAACTTGTGGGTTAGTGTGTTGAGATAGGATAGGTTGGGTCCACAAGCCATGTAGGGCCCCTGAATAGACGATTTACCCGGATTAGTCTTATAAGACTTAAATAGGATAATCTTGTGTTGGAGGGTCTAAGGGGTACAATTGTCTTTTCCATGCTAGGGTAGTATTTTATACCCACCCTGATTAATTAATTAATTAAAATGGTTAAGGGCCTTTTGGGTAGATGTGGCTGATTTACCTAAAATTAAATCTTGTCCACCCCGGTTTCAGCCTTGTGTAAGCAACTGATTTAATTGATTTCATTGTATTTAGTGATTAAGTTTAAATTAATTTATATTTAATTTTTTGATTTAATTAAAAGAAAATCATATGTTTAAATAAAATAATAATATAATAATAATACTAATAATAATTATAATGGGAAGTCGTATTTGACTAATCTTCACCTACTCCCTCCAAATCCTGATCCTCTCATTCTCACATCTCTCACTCTCATTATCACGTTTTTTCAATCAGCAAAAGAACTGAAATATTCTTCACTCTTGAAACACTTACTCACAAAACTCCAAACGAAAAGATACGTTAAAATGGAAATTAACCACAAATTCTTTCGATTGATTAGGTTTTAAATTCTGTGGTGAGGCAGTGGTTTCCGTTGGAATTGAAACAAAGCATTGAAACAAGGTTGAACGACATTAATGGTATGTTTATCCTATCTTTGTACCTTTTCTCAAGATAACTCTAAGGTTTAATGTAAATTCCTAATCAGATACTAAGGTTGTCCCCATGGCATGCCTGTCATTAGATTCTTTTAAAAATCAACTATGGCGCTGGTATGTATGTCTTCTGAAAAGAAAATAATTTTAAGGCTGGGTGGTGATTAAATTTTTTGATTTTTTATTTTGAAAAATATGTAAGATTTAAAGATATGTTTCGAGAAAGTGAATGAAGTTACTTTTTGTGCATGTGTTGTGCTTGTGATTAACTAATGTTTTCCTACCTGAATTAACATGTTAAAATGTTGTTTTTACGTTACGAATATGTTTAAATGTGTGATGTTTCATATCGTGTAAATGTTGCGGAATAATGTCACAATCGAAATAACTCCAAGAATCAACAGTAAAAAAAATGAGAGAAAAATGAATTGATAGAGGACCGAATTTCTAACTTGCTGGATTGTGTCTCGGCCCTAGATTTTTTGAGTTGGAGCTATGTTTTAAAATTTTAATTAAAATTTGAGGACATTGGAGATTGAACCCAACATCTCACCAAATGCAAATTACAAAAAAAATCATGAGAAAATTGAAATGAAAAATAAATGTGGTGAGTGGGGATTGGAACAACAATCTCTTGAATAGATAAGAGAGCTAAGATAAAAATAAAGGAGAAAAGAAATGTGGTGAGTGGGGATTGGACCCCCAACTTCTTGAATAGATGAGAGAGGTAGGAGAAAAATAAATGTAGTGAGTGGGGATTAATCACGACTCTTAATAAGACGAGATACGTTAGGAGAAAAATAAATAAAAAATAAATGTGGTGATTGGAAATTGACCCACAATCTCTTGATAGATGAGAGTTTAGGTAGGAAAAACCAAAGATGAAAAATAAATGTGGTGAGTGGGATTGAACCCACAACCTCCTTGCATAGTCCAGAAAGTTAAGAGATAAATTAAGGAAAAAGAATGAGCTTTGTTGGATTGATCTAACCTCCTGCCTTAAACGAGAGAAGAGAGAGAAAAAGAAAAGAATATTAATGGGAAAATATGGGGATGGAACTGGGGGTCCCCCAAATCTTAAAATGCAATCATCAAGTCAATATAAGATGAAGTGTTTGCTCAAGGGATTTAAACAGGGTTCCCTTTCCAATCCCTGTTTGATATATTTCGTACGTGAACGAAATTTAATCAAATGCTTTCCCTCTATAGGATTGACATCGGATGTTGGCATATACCACCAGATGCATAAGTCTTGTATCACATAATCTTGGGTAAGTATTCATCACTTTGACGACTATGAATTAAGCGCATGGCTTTATGTGTGGGACCTAATAAGTCTAGCGTACGTTTTTTAAAAGTAATGAATCTAATGTTATATAAAGAGATACGAAACCCAAGGGTTTAGGTATGATGTGGTGTGACACAACCCCTTAAGGGGGCCCAGTGTATGACATACGATGAAATGAACATTTAATGTACAAGGGGTGCGTAATTAGAGACTAAATATGATTAAGTTATGATTGGTGACAATATTGATAAGAATATAAATTTAAAGGAGTAGAATCCTCAAATGGATCCTAAACAAATTTTACCAAGACTACCACCTATGAGATGTATAAGGTTAATGAAGACAAAAAAAACCCGTCTCTATGACACTTTAATGAAAGTATTGAATTAAATCATACTTAATACAATGATGAGAATGAGAAATCATCCAATGAGCTATGATGCCTCATGCGGGAAGAAAACTTCTATGATGTATGATATGAAATTTGATGAACATTCTAGTTTATGCACCGATAGGCTAGTTATGAGTTGTGTTTTCTTCTTTTGGGAAGGTAGAGATTCGTGTATTTCTCATAAGATGATATTGTCTGTCAAGACGGGTATAGGTCTCCTTATATCTTATAGTCTTTTAACCAATACAACCAATATAGTGTTCGAGCAGGGTTCGTTTCTCTATGTACACTAGCATCTTTTTGTTCATTTTGGCCCGTGATTCACTCTTTTTTTGGTGTGGGGATAAAAATTAGATTTCATAAAGCACACATGATCTATGTTGGATTAAGTTTAAAGCTCCCAAATAAAGAATGAGGTCAGCCTCAAATAATGCACATAATGAGATGAACAATACCAAAGGTGTTAGGATATAATAATCAAGAGGTCAGATACACTTCAGTAATGACACTAGGTTATTCTTTGTCATTGCACAGCAAACACGATGAAAGTTTAAAACTATATCCTAGGTAGAGCTTCTTTTTACACTAGTAGATGAATGAATGAAAATGAAGTACATACGAATGAATAAAAAGACTCTGTGTTTGCTAAAAGAGGCTCCCTAGTTGAGGTCCCATATGTGTAAGACCTCATTTTGGTAAGTCTTAATGTCAAGTCCATGATTCCAAGGTCTTATGGCATATGAAGGAATGATATGAACTATGTGATATGATATTGCACTATGTTAGTTCTGTTTTGGCAAAATGATTGTCATATGATTCCTGTTTCTCTCATATCATGACTTTCCCTAACTCGATTTGGCAAGTCCACTGACTTGACATTCTATAACTCATATCGTTAGGAGAGAGCTTTCTGATCATGTCTGTCCCTGTTGTGTGATTGCATATACCCATACTTAGTACAATGTTAACTAATCCCTACAACAAAACATATTAGGTGCAAGGCACGGGTGGGACCTAGAATTTATGAGACAACGTTTGAAGTGAAATCTTGAAATGGAGCATTCATTGAACTCTGTAGTCCCCCGTGCTTTGAAGACCAATGCGCTTATATCTAGATTACATGTAGTTTGAGCTAGTAGAAGTATGTGCCCCTGCAATTTCTTCTCAATTAATTTTCAGACGTTGTATTGGGTGTCAATTTTTTGCAACTTTATGTTTTTATGTAACTTTTTTCATTTAAGTTGAGTATCAGAGTATCTTTGGGTTTCGAGTGGTTGTTGTGAAAAAAAAAACATAGAGACAAATCTTATATGAGTATAATGTAATCCTCTATGGAAGTATTTGTATACTTAAGTAAACTAAAAGATTCAAATTTCCGCTAAAATTATCTAGATGAAATAACGATGACTAGGTAGGCTGTCTGCGCACATCTCAGAGTCAATGACGCCGGTCAACAGGGTCTAGATTAAAAATGGTCGTGAAATTGTAGGTTCGAGAATCTCCCACAAAAACTATATTACTTCATATATACGTAAAAAGTTGAGGTTATTATTACATTTTCTTTAATGAACTAAGTGTTTAAATTGTTTTCCATGTTTTTATATATTTCATATGAGTTGTTGTTTTATGTTACGTATGGTTATTCATAGATGAGTAGAGCCAAGGTAAGTTTTCCTTCTTACTCTCTTTCAAGTTGAAGTTTTTGTTAGTATTCAAATTTTAATACTAATAAATTCAATGTAGTGATGCAGGTAACAAGGATCAGCATCACACTGGCCTCGTTGATCCAGATAGGCACTTAGAGTCCGTGGTGAGCGTACTTGCATTCTAGAAGACACATAATTACGTTTTTAGTATTTTCTTTTATAAGATGGATTGGTGTCTGCCCCAACATATCCTCATAGTCTTATAAGACTTACTCGCATAACAATTCAGACAGTGTAGTTTTGAGTATCTAATTATTTTAATTTTAGTGACTCTATTAAAAAAGTTTAGCGTAATTTTGGCTAACTTATTTAATTCAATTATTTTATGAGAATGTTTATTTACTCAGTTCAGTCTTCCGCTAATTTAATAAGCCTGGTCAAGGGTCTGCTCAAGGCCATCAATGGTCATTGAGTGTTAGCCACGTCTTCAATGTCAGCTCGGGATATGAGAAACTTGTTATTAGCGTAAAAAGTTCAACAGTCCTATGGAGTCTATGAAGTCATGTCTGTAGAGTCCTTGTTATTGGTGTGAAGCGCTCGACGTCTATAATTAGGAGGCTACAACATTTAGGAATTCACTACTTCTTTCATATTCCTTTTATGTGTTAAAGTTTATATCTTAAACATCTCTCTAACTAGTGCCTGCGCGTGCTTCAGATCATCACGCCTCCACGAGGAGTAGTAAAAGGTTGTAGCATCTCGAGTAATTCAGGAGACACAAAAAACCCTAATGCACCACGTGCAAACCTCAAGGACAAGTCCCAAATGAGAATTCTGTGAGGCACTTGTTGTTGAACAAGTTGTAACTATCTGGTTGGACAACAATAGAGGAGAGCTCGCAAAAAGAGGCATACACATTGAGGATTCGTGAATAATTGAGAAAACAACCTCCCTAATTTCCTGGTTCGCGCACTATTTGAGGATCTCGAGAGTTTTTGTTGAGGAGATAAAAAGAAGTTTTTGATGTGAAATAAGTTGAGATAAAAATGCATATTAAAAGAAGATGTTGGCGAGTACTTTGGTTTTTTATTGGAAGGGTAGAGAAAAGGATGGACCATGGTTTTCCTCCCCCGAGAACTTAAGAATCTAAGGTACGAGAGTTCCTTACACTAAAAAAGGAACTCATTTGAGTGTAAATGAGTAGGGTTAAGCTCACCAAGTTGTCCCGCATACTCCTTAAATGGTTACGGACATTAGAGTAGAATGAAGCTCGTTTATCATTGTGTTAGGTCATTATCAAAGAAATACGGTAGATATTGATGATGATAGGAGAAAGGACATAAATATCAATGATGGGTACAATGTGTCGCAGGTCAAAGAGGAGAAGATAGGAACAGAGAGAGTATAGCAGCAAAGAAAGCTAAAAGACTATAATTTTTTGGCAGCAGAAGGAGGGTTTCAAACAAAACAATTTCATAGGCAAAGGGGTTAGCACACCATCATCTGTTTGTGTCATGCACTCAGAAACAGAGTTGGGTATCATGGCCAGAATTCACTGATTTTCATAGCTACAGCCTGAGCATATGAGTCGGCGTTTCCTCCCAAAAAGTGTGGTAAAGGTAGGTAGTTTGGTTCCTACATCTGCTAAGTGTGGTAGAACTCATCCAGGTAAATGTTTTGATGGCCAGATGGGTTGCTTTAAGTGTGGTCAAGAGGGTCACTTCATGAGGGAGTGCCCTAAGAACAAGCAGAGAATTGTAAATCCTTAAAACAAAGCCCAATCTATATCAGCTGCTCCACCACATAGGGCTGAACCTAGAGGAGCAAATTTTTGTACTGGAAGATGGGAAAATCTCATATATTCAATCACTAGCTGCCAAAACATAGATAACTCTCCAGATGTTGTTGCTAGTATGATCAAAATCTATACTTTTGATGTTTATGCTTTGCTAGACCTAGGAAAAGTTCATCATTTGTAAATACTTAATTGGAAAAAAATTTGAGATTCTTCCTAAGAAACTTTGTGAACTTTTTTGTGTTTCTTACAACCCGTTAAGAGTTATATCTAGCGAAAATAGTCTATCGTGATTTATCATGTTTTCCCTTAATAACAACAACACCATGCCTGAACCTATTGGAGTTCAAATGGTAGATTTTGAGACATCTATGTATGGAATGGCTTCATCAATATAATGCATCAACAGATTGTAGAACTTAATTTGCCACGTTTAAGATTCCATGACAGTTTAGATGGAGTAGGTAGTTCAGTAGTGCCTAGGGTTCATTTTCATTTCATACCTATAAGGTGATAAATTTAGTTTCAACGAATGTTTGTAGAACTTAGTCCAGTTATGACTTAATGCTGAGGTCCTCCCTTTTGTTAGTTTTCCTATAGTAAAAGGACGTTTTTAGAAGTCTTATCCGATGATCTACCCGGACTTCCTCCTGAGAGAGAACTGGACTTCGGCTAAAACATCATTGCGAACTTGTTCTAATTCTATTATCGCATTATGAATAGTCAATGGTAGAGTTAAAATACTTGATAAGATTTTAAATATATGCTTGGATTACATTTCATTCTACCAAGTTTCTTTAGTTAGGCGCTCCATCAGTCTTTTCTTGTTAAAAAGAGGTGGATTCCTTAGGCTGTTATAGACTATTCGTAAATTGAATAGTAGCATGAATAATAAGTTTTTCCGTCCAAGGATTGATATATATTTGATCAACTTTAGGGTGCCTCCCATTTAGCAAAAAATAATCTCAAATATGGCTACTATTAGTTGAAAGTTAAGGAATGTGACATTCCAAAGACAGCTTTTAGAACAAGATATGTGCATTATGAGTTTTTGGTCATTTCTTTTGGGTAGACCAATGCACCAGCAGCGTTTATAGATCCTATGAATAGAGTCTTCAACACCTATCTATAGATGTTTGTCATTATTTTCATTGATGACATACGAATCTATTCAAGGAATGAAGTAGATCAGGTTACTCACCATAGGATAGTTCTTCATACTTTGAAAAATATGGAGTTGTATTCCAAGTTCTCCAAGTATATGTTTTGGCTTAAGTCTGAGGCATTCTTGGCTTACATAGTTTCTGGTGATAGGATTAGAGTTGATACACAAAAGATAAAAGTAGTTCAGAGTTGTCCTACACCAACATTTCCAGCTGATAAAAAGAGTTCCTTGTGTTTGTATGGCTACTATAGAAGGTTTGTTGAGGTATTTCATCTATTTGATCACCCTTGACCAAGTTGACTCAGAAGATAGTAAAATTTCAATAGTCTGTAGCTTGTTAGAAAAGCTTTCATAAATTGAAAAAGAGATTGACTAATGCTACGATTTTGACCATACCAGAGGGTACTCAAGGTTTTGAGTTGTACTGCTGATAAGCCAAACTAACTTCAAAATAAGAAGTAAACAAGTCGTGTCAAGTAAATAACCCAACTAATGAGTTGGGATCGTTCACCACGAGAAAAATAGTTAGACTTAACTTCCTCTATTCTTCTTACTATTGTTCAGTCAATTATGTCCTTTGAAAACAAAAAATTATTTTAAGGGTGTTTTCTATTTATAAATAAAGAAAATAAAACTAAGCGAAATAAAAGGAGACACTAACATTTCAATGTTGTAGTTTAATAATCAATTGATAAAAGTGAACTAGGGTTTACGTGTTCCCTACAGGTTTCATAACTTGATAATTCTACTATAACATTCTTTCACTTTCATCATATCTCCATGCAAAGTGTAAGTGAGTTTTCTAAATCCTTGGTCCCGGCACTAGAAATTTCACTCCGCACCTTGGTTAGGTGACGTTTGTTCTATACTTACCCTTATATTTACCTCATATTAACCATTGTATTCCTATTTGACTAAGTTATTAGCTTGTAAACCAATCAATACTAGCTTTTAGTTATAATACACACTACATCTAATTGTTGATAATGTCTTTGTCCTTTATCTACCTCCTTGTTTCCGGCAAGTAGCAATTAAGAGGGTGAGTTATAACGGTGGCCTCCTTAAAAGACTCTAAGCGAAAGAATTGTTAATACATGCAAGCACTTTCTATGAATTGTTATTTTTAGTTAGGTTTTACACCGCATTATTCGCCTATGGTTCCCACAACTCAATTATGGAGTTTTCGTACCCATAGTCCATAATCACAATTTGAATAATGATCAAAGAAATTCATGCCTTAACTTAAACAAAAAGATAAATTTGTTGTTCGTTTGAATTATCACAAAAATCACCAACAATTAATTACTGAGATTAATTGAAGAACAAAGAGTCTAAAAATAATCAAGGGTCTAACAAAGAGTCTAAAAATAATCAAGGGTCTAACCTCAAAAATGAGGTTTTTTGAACTATTTATAAAAAATAAAAACCTAATTAACTAAGGACTCTATTTTCCAAAAATCTGTCAAAACGCGGCTGGATCGACGGACCTCGCGACGGATCGTTGCAGTCATGACAGACCGTTATGGACTCCGTCGTCCCATACTATGCAATTTCTTTTGCTGCTCTCTTTATTACCCTCGACAACAGGTATGACGGATCGTCAAAGGCACAACGGTTCGTCGAGGCTCTCCGTTCCAAAACACGTGAACGCTTGGAATTTGGGTACTGGGACTACTTCTCTGAGCTTATTGCGAACCAGAAGGACGGACCCGTCATGGCTAAGATGGTTTTGTCACGCTCTCTGTAACCCCAGAGATGGCCAGACTCCCCATCTTCCTTCAGCAGTTTGTACTAATAAACGTTCTACCACGACCGTCACGAGCAGAAGGGAGCCCGTCACAAGCTCCGTATGTGTGTACCTTTCTATATTTTTATTTTTTTTGCTCAAAAACCTTCGCTTCATCCTTTCAGACGGATTTCCTACAAATAAAGAGAAATTTTACATAATATAGCACAAAGGGCTTTGGACACCTTAAAATTAAGTAAAAAAATTATAATAACCGTGAAACCACGGTATAATAAAATCCCTCATAAAATCCTCACTTTAATTTGTTGTTTGTCCTCAGCGACGCACTCTTTTGGGAAACAAACTCAAGATAAATTTTTTGTAACAATGTTTTTTCCATGTTTTATTCTTTGCCATCATTTGGCTTACAATCCCGATCATCTCATCATATTTATGCATGATCTCACTATTAAGGTTAAATATGTTAATCAGACCATAACTAGACTCATCATTCACTAACACCTATCC
This sequence comes from Solanum habrochaites, assembly GCA_027704765.1. Lineage (NCBI taxonomy): Eukaryota > Viridiplantae > Streptophyta > Magnoliopsida > Solanales > Solanaceae > Solanum > Solanum habrochaites. The sequence continues at coordinate 39,077 of JAKWJA010001091.1, read as the reverse complement.
TCTCATTTCCTCACCGAGGTGCTAAATAACGGCGGGAAATTGGATTTTCTTGGTATTGCAACTAGTGTCCTCACTTCAAAACAATACCTCATTTTTTCACACCATAATTTCAGTTTGAGTATAAATATTACATTTCAATCAACTTTCAACACTCACTCTCTCAAACAAAACTCACACTCTTACTACATTTGCCATAAGGGAGCGTTTCACTTTTTCACTACTTTAAGTCTTCTATACAAATTTTAAAGGATCACGATAGGACTTTCTTAACAACTGGTACATAGGCCCAGGGTTCAGGTAGGTAATTATGTATACTTAATGGACTTTTTTGCCTCCTTGACATATCGGCTAAACATATCATTTTCTATCACTTTTAATTTTTTTTTTCCCAGTTTCTCATATTCTTTCACCTTGCTATTTGTCCCCTTTTTTCTTCTTTCATGTAAGTGACTCTCTTCTTTCTTAACATGTAATTGATTGCTTGTATATTTTTTTTTTTTTCTTTCTTAACTAATTCTTAGTCACCTTATTTTGTCTTCTTTCCTCTCGTTGTCTTTAAAAACCCCTCTTTCCATATAGCATTCCCTCATACTAGACACCTCAATCTGGCTTTAGCCATGATTCAAAGTACACATTACCCAAAGTTGGGTTAGGGACTAAACGGGTTGTTTACTCATTAGCCACCCTCAACTATGCTTGTGGCATAAGCTGAGGTGCACAGTCCACAAGACGGACAAGGCCAACACATTATTCTTTGAAAAAATCCGTTGGTGAAAAAAGACAGGTCTAATTTGAGCTCAAAATTATTTGGATTCAAAGAAGTATAAATTCATTTTTTTTCTTTTACTTATGCTAAAAATGTGCTACATTGAATAAGGTCGTATGACGCTTTCCTATTTGTTCTATTCAAAATTCTTTTAGCAGCACTAACCAGGCAAGTTCGATCTCAGTTACAAATAGTGGCCTATTTCAAATCTTCCCTCACACGCACTTGACATCTCGTACTATACAAGATTATCGGACATCTAGTTTCGAATTTAGACCAGGGTCATGCTGGTGTACCTCTACTGTCATGCTTAAGCCACACATTTATCAATCACCTGTCTAGTGAATGCATCGTTTTCCATTTATCAGGATATCAATTTACCATATGGCTTCAGAATTAATATATTACACTATATAGACAGGCCAGTTCAACCGAAAAAAATATTCATTCTCTGGGGAACAGAACACAAGCAAGAAACACAAAGGGATGGTGAATTGGGCTACTCCGACCTTCACCCTAGCAGTCACTTTCATTTAAACCCCCACCGTCCAACGAAAGACATGCAATTGTCCCCAATGCATAAATATTTGAAATACAAGAGTGGAGGTGAAGTAAACCTTTGGTGCAAAGCGCCACGATCAGCAAGGTTGTTGGATATGATTCCCTTCCCCGAACCCACTACCCTTTGTAATCTGGACTACCTCATGTGTCCACAGCTAAACAACACCATCAACAGTGCCTCCCTCTATCCCTCCACATTTCTGGAGCTAGACGCCCCAGCAGCAACTCGTTTTCTCTCATCTGAGCGCCCTCCTAATCATCACGTGAGGCTCTCCTCACAGCCTCCATCTCACGGTGGCTCTCCTCTTCTTCTCGAGCTTCATCCTCCTCTCGAACCCTACAAACCTCTTTGCATGCTCTCGAGGGGTAGTTGGTGGAATCTTTGATGTGGCCGAAAATAGGGCCTCCATCACTATTTTTTCACAGCTCTACAAGGGGCCTTGATCAGGCACCCTAGATCTAAGATATATTGATGTCCTTCGCTGACACTGTCACCGTTGCCTGAAGGGTCGACACACCACCTGAGGGGGCCTGGTCAAGCTACACCACCTCACTCAAAGCATCCAACACTGATGAACCTTCAAGCGATCTTCCGCTATTATGCTGGACATTCCTCCGCTCCAAGCTCCTCTTCTACCTCAGCAATAGACCTCTGCATCCAAGGCAGGATGTGATGCAGAAGTGTAGCCATCTGTGCCTGTAACTTCTTCACCGTAACAAGTGGGAACAGAGAGGAGAAAAGGGTTGAGCGAGAGGAGCTCGGGGAAGTGCTATTATCCGGGATAGACTCGACCGGGGTAGTGGCAGTGGAAGCCGCCTGCGTAGACGTGTGGGCATCTGCTATCGTATTAGCCAGATTGTCACGAAGTGGAGGCAAGCCAGATGTTCACGAAGTGGAGGCCAACTACTTGATGGGCACTATGCCATGGCAGCCAACTCATTGGCCTGCATCCCTGATTAGGCCCAAAGACAACAGTGCCCCAAAATGGACCCGGTATGAGCGATCAACGCTGCCATATAGCACACCTGCAGACCTGCTTAGAGAAATATCATGCATGGTGGAAAGGGAAGTAGTTGTGACCTTCAAAAGCCCTCTCGGGCACATGCACTCACTGAGCCTGAAGAAGCCAGCAAAACACACAACCAGGCCTATAATCCGATTGACCATCAGTACTTCTCGATCCTATGCGACTATATTAATCAATGGCTGTGGGGGAAAGGTCAGTGGCTGATAAAAAAACAATAATCACATGTGAAACCTGAAGGTCAAGTTAGCCTTCTGATTGTCCCCTATCAGCCTCCGTCACCTAGCAGCACCCTCTCCATCAACAGATAAGTCGCAGGTCCATCCAGTTCTTGGGGGAGTCTCTCTCAGCGACTTTGGCTCACGCAAGAATTGGCCATATTTAACAATCAAGCCATTGCGTAGTAAAACTCGGCAGTGAGAGGGCGTTCCAGTCTCAGACCCATAACATTCTGCCATATAGATACCAGGAGGGATGGCAGGCAGGGAGATATCACCTGAATAGCTAGTACTTGAAACCTGCTCCAATGACGGGTACTATTTGGTGGAGGAAGACCGCCTATTTCATCTGGTGATCGGTAATGTCGGAATAAGTAAGTGGTCCCGTATGACTAGAATAGAACTCTCAGACCACCAACTCTTAACGTATAACGTCCACGGTAGGGTGACGCTATGTACACTCCAATCGATGTTGGTAGCTAATGATATTGTGATATTCAGGCATCACATGGGCAGACCTTCGCTAAGAGCCCCGCCGACTCCATGTAATGTGTCCGCTCATGACTCCTTTGTAATTCAGAAATTTGCCAACGAAATAGACTTGTACTTCCGTCGCAAACACCATGGCTTGGGCTGGTTCGGTAACCGGGGTAGAGAGCACGAAGTGGTAACCGGGTTCGTGCGATTCTTAAATGTCAGCCTATCAGACAGCAAATTATGCAGTGGATGGCGGCGTGCAGAGGACCTACCTGCAGATCTGGAGGCTTCCGTTCCGGACCATGGAAACTCCAAAGGATCAAGACACTTCTTCATATAGTAGATGAACCAGAAGTGTGCTGGTCGGTATGTTTGCTCATCATTAGACAACGATATGGATGCAAGTAGACTACGCCAGGATGCCACCTATTTGTGTGTGGCTCTAGCAGCACGTGCACCTCAGGAAGGGGTAAATAAAGTGCTTGGGGAACGTACTTGGGGGTCAAGCTCTAATATGCAGATCTATAGTACGAAGTCCGGTGGTCATACGGGGCTAAGACTTCGATCACACGCCACGATCGTTAGACTCGATCTTGTGTTGGTTGACATAATAGATAGTACTTATAAAAGAATCAATATTAGCTACAAAAAGCGAGAAAATAAGACAAGAAAACCACAAACATAATAAAAGAGTTAAGGAATGTTGTAATGACATGTCTATAATAAAAATGACAAACACGATGGATCAGAGGTGTGACGATGTCATGAGTACGACGGACCGTCATGCGGTTCCTCGTCGAGGTCTTAGTTAGACTATGTTTATATGGAAGAACCAGAAGGAAGTCTCTTATGACAAGTATATAGAGGGTACCATTAAAAGCCAGCCTCCACAGGTAGGACGAAGTCAGTCGTAGAAGTCCGATCAGCGGACAATTGAAAAAAATATGAGACACCCTTAGGAGAGGCGTCTCTATGACCGTCCTAACGTTCATGCTAGGGACTGATGTATGAGGGAGGGTAATGACAGTCAATCGTAGTTGTCGTAACGAGGACTTGGAAAAAGTATGCGAGACCCTTAAGAGACGGGGTCCTCTTAATGTCTACGTTAGAAGGATTGATAGTCGGGGGTATGACGATCCGTCCGATAGATATCCGTGGAGGACACCTAGAAAAACTGAGAGAACCTGAGGAATAGGGTCTTTGACAACAAGAACAGTTGTGAAGATGGTCGTGGCGAATTGACGGTCCGTGCTATGATGGCCATGATTAGAGGAATTAGAAAAGTGAGACCCTAGGAATAGGGGATCTGACAATCATAAGTTATGCCCCAGGATGACAGTCGAGAGGAGGAGAACGATGGTAGGCCGCCCCATGTGTCCGTGGAGGAAACTTACAAAAAAGTTAGAGACCTCTAGGGACAAATGTCTCTTAGAACCGAACGGTTGTTAGGAATATGCCGTCATGGGAACGACGGTTCGTCGCATGAGTCTGTGGATGGACACTTTTAGAGAAAATTGTTAGTGAGAGGTGGTTATGCTTTGGTGGCGAAAGGACAAAATAATGGCTTCCGATCGGGAGAGGGCACGACGGTCCGTGTCATTGGGAGTCTCTTCTGTCATCAGAATGACATAACTGGAAGGATCTCCCCGTTATCCCCCTATGACCCAAACTCGGAATGATAGTGTTTTAACCATAATTATCTACCCAAAACCTAGTAAACTAGCCAATGCTATAAAGAGCCCTATTTATAGAGTTTTAACAAGGCTATTTCGAGGATTACTAAACTAGGTCAGACAAGATGTTATTTAAAGAATGAACCTATCAAGAAACTAGGCTAATACTAATTGATAAACAAAAATGTAATGTAGAATGAGTAGAAATTAAAGACATATAATTTGAGAATTAGAAAAACAGAGAGAGGAAGGTACTGGTATCAACGTATAGACACACATCGGCCATATAATGACTGAGTACATAGTGATTTAAGGAGTTTGGGAAAAAAATAATCGATCGGATCAAGACGAGAGAGGGGTTATGATCTTGGAAATATGAAAAGCCGAGGGCGAATATTAGAAAGAGCCGGAAGGAATGGGAGTGAAAATGAAGGTGGTGCGGGTTCTTAAATGATGAATTTTTTTTAAAAAACACGACCTGGTCGGTTGGGATACGCTTCATTAATGACGCGATGATGACCACGACGATGGTAAGTCGTAGTTGTGACGCGACCCTAAATTTGTTCCATATCGTGTGCCTAGTTGAAAATACAGAAAAGACATACTTGCACATGGATTATGCGCCGGTACGCATTCACAATCACATTGACTCCCTGTTTTTTGGTTGTGTTTGTTTTTCTTTTTTTGTTTTACGTCGATGTCTCAATCAATGACTGTGCCCAACCATATTGATTTTTGCAGAATTGTCGTTGATGGCTGCATAGTTAAAAAACCCCTTTAGCCTAGAAATCTCCATTCCAGATAAGAAAACTCTAAGTATTGTGTTTCCTCCAAACATCGCATGATTTGAACGTTCGCCGGCACGACTGATCGAGCGACACTTGAATTACTCAGACTTCCTCAAGATGTATCCTCCGAACACTTCATCGCCGATTCAGTATAGCCAACGAAATAGATTTTATGTGTTGTCCATTCATCTGAATTGCACACCCTCCTTACGAGTTCCAACTAAGTTGCTCCATGAGGGAATAGTTGGGATAACTATATCAGCGACAAGTCCATTTGACTTGAGTTTGACACGCTAAATAATAACAAAGCACCAATCCTAGAATTGAATAAAATCACCAAATCCCCAACCATGAACTCTCGTTAGTCTAGTTTATGAGTCATGGGGTACGTCTTCATCTTTTCTGTGTAGAGGTGCAGGCTCAGTAGCATTTCAGGAAAAAATCCAGCTAGTTCATTAACCCAGTAAAACGCTGTTTTGCAAGCTTTGCTACCAATTCTTTTAAACCTATCATAGCACCAGGCTGAGTGCTCTCAACTCAAGACGGAAGGCATAGACAAAAGTTTTACCCATATACAAGTTTGTATGGGGCACATAACGATAGGGAGTCTTGTGATAAATTGTTCGGTTGTCCAAAGAGCATCATACAAGCCTCCTTGACCAATACCGTTCGAATAGACCCGTTATTGTTTTTGACACGATCTGTTGATCTCCAGATTCGACACTTAGACTACCCAATAGTTTGCAGAGTAATAAGTCCGTGTTGTCACAACTCCTATATACGTATGGTTCATCAATGTCAGTATTATCCCTAATTCCCATAAATTCATACACTAGACGACCGGACAATATGATCAGCAACTTGATTTGCAGTTCCTTTGCTATCCATAACACAAAGTCAAATTCTTCTGCTCAGACAGTAAACCCAACGACTCAGCCTTAGGTCTCATACCCTCAGTTGCCATCAAAAGTATCTCCAATGTTGACCGATGCGTAAGTATGCAATAAATCTGAGTACTAGCCAAATAGGAGTGAAATTTTCAAAAGCAAAGACGACTTCCAGGAGTTATTACTCAGTTCACTGCGTGATAGTTCTTCTAAGCTTCATTAGGATTTATTAGAATTCTCAATAAGTTGAAGGATTTGTTCTTTATTTGTCCCAATTACTCACGAAGAGAAACCCACACTAGACATCGCACATCACCTTACAAATGGACTGTTCAAATCCGGAGAAATAATGATAGGTGCAGACACCAATTTTTCTTTTAGCTCGCCCGAGCGCGCTTAAGACAGGAATTTTATCAACACAAAAATTTACACTCTTTCTCCAGCCACAGTTGACCCAATTTGGCTGTGAATCTCCAAAATGATTGATGAATACTTCGGTAAAAACGGCGTATGCCAAGAAAAGCTTCTAAACCTTTCGCCAAGACGGGGGCGCAAGTCTCTCCTATTAACAGCGACTTTAGCGTCGAGCAACGTCTATGCCCTTTTTGAATGCCAATCGACCCAAAACAATACCTTCTTTCAACATGAAATTAAATTATTACCAATAAGTACTAAAGTGAATTCTTCACATCTATTAAGGACCTCAGATAAATTTTGCACACACCGCTTGAATGAATCACAAACTCACAGAAAATCACCTAAAAACTTCCATATAGTATCTTCAACAATGTCGCCGAAATATCGAAATCATACATTTCTTAAATGTGCGGGCTGCATTGCACAACCCAAACAAAATTCTTTTGAACGCAATAAACGCGTACCATATTCGACAGAGTAAAAGTTGTTTACTCTTGGGTTATGCCTTGTTGCCCAATAGAAATCTATATAACCCGAATATCATCAAAAATACTACACCTTTTTCGCAAGTCCTATCCACATCTGATCCATGAAGGGCATAGGAAAGTGAGTCTTTTCAGTCCATGCATTTAATTTGCATGATAAATCCATACACACCTCCATCACGTAACCAATCTCATGGAACCAAGTCATTTTATTACATGGGCGACCACAGTCATTCCCCATTCTTAGGTACACACGAACAGCGGCATACCTTCAAGTACATCGGCATCGGCATATATTACTATGCGAATCCACCACTTAATGATTTCCTTTTACGACCTCTTTCATAGATGGATTTAAGTGTCCTTGCCTTTTTGAGTGTCAATGCTTGGCTTATGATCACGATAGAGTTGATTTTATGGAGCAGCAAATACAAGATGGATCCCAATAATGTCCGCCATGTACACCCAATACGACTCTTGAACCTTTTACGCACTTTCACCCACTAACTCTCAACTACTGTTGTGTCATCAGGTTTGATGTAATTATTACCGGCCAAGCTGTCAACTATATCCAAGAATTTATAATTGAGATGATCGGTGGGGAGGATTTTAGTTACATAACTTTGGAGCCTCCTCTAAGATGGTTTCAGCGGGTGGGACTCGCGATTCTTTAGATACTAACTAATATTTCTTCGCCGTTTAACCAAACCTCACCTCGATCAAGAGCCGGCGAACTAATGACTCATACATCTTCAATGATAATCGCTATCAAACTCATTATCACTGACCACTAATGCTTAATTCTAACCAAGACGTTCTTCTATTTGTGTCTCCCAAATGTCTCACCAATGTTGTAGGATATAGCAGATACGATGAGCTCACCACTATGACTCATGGAACCTACAAATGTTAAAGTAGTCACTTTCTAAATGTTCAATCAGAAAATTTCCATCTGCCCCATTTCCAATATTACTAACGCTTTCCGTAGCAAGGAATGGCCTCGCTCAAAGAATAAGGCGACTTCAAATCGCACTTCACAATACAAGAATACAAAATCGTTATGGCAGAAATATGAAGACTCAACTTTTACTCAGCACATATGTGAAGTAACCTATGAGGCCTTTTATTGTTTGATCAACAATCAAAATAGCCACATCGAAGTCAGACGCGTGCGATAACCAAACCCACTTCTTGCTGATCGAGAGGGGCATGATATTTATGCTTGCCCCATGATCAAATAATCTTTCGTAAAATGTAATAGCCTAATTGCTACAAGAATAGTGAACGCACACTGATCTTCTTTCTTTCGTACCAGAGATCTTTTAGCAGTACAACTACAATATTGCATTAATCTAGCATATCCTCAAAAGTGGACCACTTTTCTTGTAACCAGATCTTAATAAACATGGACGTAACAGGCGCATTGTTACTAAATCTTAATATCACGGGTCATATAATTGAGAGTGCCCTTATAAAATTGTTATAAAACGACGATATTACCATCCCAGTCTACTTCACTAATACTTTGAGGAAATGGGCGGTGGTGGCCTAGCATGGAGTTACCTATTAGGCCCTTCATCATCGTTCCAGTGGTATCCGTTACTTCACCATTAACATCTACCACTTATCTATCAGTATCTTTTGTCACCTCTTTTCTCATTAGACGGAATAGTGGGTCAAGGTTTTCTTACCACCGCGAGCTAATGAATTCACTACATATCCATCATTTTCAAGATTTTGGATAGTGTTTTAGGAAAAGTGCCGGTTGCCTGTGTGTCACAGTAGCAGTGATAATATGAGGTCAATTGTAACTCAGTTGCTTCAACCTGATATTGCATTGTGTCACATTATCGACTTTTTGCGCAATACCGTTAAATTATTCCCTCAACTCTATTGCTAGCCCATACTAGCCTCGAACCTCCTCATCATTTTATGCACATAATACCTAACTACGAGAAATATACCTCACATCGTAGGAGAACTTCACGATTTGAGAGGAACATAGACCGCGCCCATTCCTATACATTTCTATTACCATACTTACCCTGTGGAAGTCGTAGTGTCGACGGTTTTAGTTTCCATCAGTAATGCATAATTACCTTCACGGTCTATATTTACCATAGTCCGAAACTTGGCTTCCTGAACTTACGGCACCACTTCTCCTGATTAGGCTTTAGGAACCTCGGTCGGAAAACCCTGTCTTTTTATTTACGCATAGGATCCTTCTCCAATAGCACTCATTCATTTTGTGCGCTTTGTGACGTTTCGACAGAGGTAATTGACTGCATTTATCTTCTATTCTCCAGTGGACATGTTTAGTACCAAACCAAGCTTAGTTCTCATCTGAGCCATATTTTTCACGAATCTCATCTCTGGCTGGGTGTGAGTGGACTGCACTGCGAGGATTTCTCCTCGGCTGATACTGAATTACATAGTACTCCAAGATTTATTATATCGGATATTTCGCTATTTTTTCTGCAATCTCATCATAAGGACAATCCCCATAAGATCAACATGCTAAAGATGTCCACCACCATTTTATTATTATATAATGTCCCCGACTAGAAGTATTCACTTCAGGGATCATCATACTCTATGAGATGATTTGGGCGCCTTCTAAAAAAATGACGTGAATCTATCCCAAGAACTACTAAATGACTCTCCTGCGTAATGTTTTTCTTTTTTTTTTTTTCACACAAAGTTGTCCTCGATCTTTGTGCGTTGAAGTTCTGAGGTTACCGGGTCTGGGTAGACAGGGGCCCCTTGGCTTAGACTAGCGAGTGCGTGAGATTGGTAAGAAAACATCCCTTAGTTGATTCCAATGTGAAAATTGTAGTTGTAAGGCAGTCCTCAGTAGAACAATATAGTAGCCTCTCCGTCAGTGAGAGAGCGAAAAACTCTTATCCCTATTACATTCAAGATCAAAGTTAGGACCTCATTACACAGCTTTTACACAGTGCCCTAACTTTAGCAGTATATGGGCATGTGTATCCCTCATAGGTAGCCCTGAATATCAACCTATGACGCTTTAGTAGCAGTAGCCATTATGCATCATGTACTTGTTACCACAAAGTGAGGCCTGGATGGTAAGCGCGGGCCAGGATGGGCCATTGAAGTCTACATATATTTCATATCCTCAGTAGTATTGCTTGCGGGCCGTGGAGCGGGATTTTGTCCTCCTCATGTGGTGTTTCACCCGGAGCATGGGTAACAAATGACTATGAACATCAACGAAAGCTAGATGTTCTAGGTTGGAATCTGTCATAAAAACTTCCTCATTAATTCCAAGTTTCGATTATGTTGCCGTAGTGTACACTCTCAATTCTGTGCATTCATAGGGAGAAACAAGTGTTGTCTTCTTCATCCGTGTATCTGGCATACAGGAGGATGCGTTCTTGCGGAGAATAAAAAATAGTAAAACACTGGGTAAAACCAAGAAAAATATTGACTAAACTAGACAAATAAGTTTAAGTGAATCTAAAAGCTACTTCCCCGGCGGGCGGCGCCAAAATTTATACGCTCTCAAACTGATTTCTCAAAATAAGAAGTCAAGCGGTCCTGCCCAGAAATAATCAATTTAATCAGGTTGGATCGATTCCATAAAGAAATAGTTTACACTTAACTTCAATATTATGACTATTATTCAGTCAATTACTTCCTAAGAAAGAAAAAATGATTAAAAGGGCGGTGTTGTATTTTCTTATAAATGAAAAATAACTAGCGAATTTAAACGGATGACAACTAGTAGCTTCAAATGCATATAGGAGTTTAATCCATTAATAAAGTAACTACAATTTAAAGTTTTCATTCAGGTCATACTTGATAATTCTAACTATAACAATTTTTTCCATGTATCTACTCATGCCCAAGTTAAAAAGTATGTATTTCATAAATCCTTCGTACTGGCCATCTAGAATGTTCACCCGCACTTTGGTCCGGCCCTACGTGTGTCTGCTATACTAACCCTTATCTTTATCTCATATTTAAGCAATAATATTCTATATTTGACTAAGTTATTTACCCCGTACAAATCAATACTAGCCTATTGATAGTATAACACTAAATCTATGTTGTAATCTATCTCTATATCTACCTCCTTGGTTCCAGCAAGTAGCAATAAGGCAAATTCTAACATTGGCCATCTTTAAAAAGACTATAAGCAAATGGAATTGTTTATCCAATACATGCAAGACACTATTCTAGAATGTTATTTTGTAGGCTTTACCTCCATATCACATCGTGGTTCCCAAAAACCTTGTAGGGGAGTTTAGTTACCATAGTCATAATCACAATATGTAATAAATATGAATATAAGAATTCATGCACTATTACTGAGATGAGAAAGGGTAAAATCCAAAGTTTTCTTGATTGATCAAACAAAAATCACCAACAATCAGTTACTGAGATTATTGAAGACCTAAGAGTCTAACAAATAATCAAGGGTCTATAACAAAGAGTCTAAAAATAATATGGTGGTCGAAACAAAGATCAGTCTACAAATAATCTGAGTCTACCTCAAAAATGAGGTTTTTCTTCGCAACTCATTTATAAAAAAAAACTTATTAACTAGAACTCGATTGCATGGAAATCTGTCAAAACGCGCGATTGATCGACGCGAACATCGCGATGGATCGTACGTCGGGTCACGACGGCGGACCGTCATGTTAACCATTTCCATAATGTTGCATTTCTCTGTTGCTCTCTTCATTACCATCGACGGCAGGTATACAGATATGTCACATCACAAACGAGTCCGTCGAGGGTCTCCGTTCCAAACACTTGCAAACTCTTGGAATTACCAGTACGAAGAATACTTGCTAATCTTCGATGATAAACCAGCAGAGCACAGATACAGTCATGCGCTACGACGTCCGTCATAGCACTATTTAACCCCACACTTGCGTCAGACTTCCCTACCTCATTCAGCAGCTGCACTAGGATTCAACCTACGGACCATCACACAGCATGATGGGCACATCACAAGTCCGTAAGTTGGTACTTTTCTGTATTTCTTGCATCAAACAACCTCCGCATTTCATCTTTTTTTTTTAGACAGATTTCTGGAAATAAAGAGGAAACTTACATAAAAAATTAGCACAAACAGGAGAGAATTTGCCGTTCACTAAACTTAAGGAAAGAGTATTTATTAATACAGTGAACCATAGTTATCAACTGCGATGAATGATACGGTGAGCGGTTTTGTTTTTGCTAATGAAGAATGACAGGAGTTATAGCTTATGCACCATGATAAGTTGAAGTTTCATGAGAAAATATTGTACATAACTAGATACGATCAATGTGACATTGTCCCCTTCCCCTCGGTGGCGAGAAGTTTTTCCTTGAAAATATAGCGAATCACTAATATATGTATGGTGGGTCAGGTTGATATATTCACTGACCATTATGAGCTAAAATATGTGTTCACCAGAAAGAACTCAATCTCAGCAGAGAATGAGGTAGAATTCATCAATGGATTATAATATAGTCATTCTTTATTATCAGGTAAGGCTAATAATGGTTTGTGGATTCTATAATAGCATTATCATGGGGGTCAGAGTACCACCATGATGAGGAACAAAGAGGCGGATTTATAGAATGAGATGCCCCATAGACTTGAACGACTATGGTCAGACTTATTGATCACAGAGGGGAACAGTGATCAGCAAGGACTGCAGTCATCATTAGCCGTATAAGTGAAGAGAATCAAAACCAAGACCCCATTTTGCTTTGATTGAAGGAAAACGTTTATAAGTAAAGAGTATTAGCTTTTTTACTACAAGCGGAGCGCTGGTTGTACGAAGAATCAGCGGATATTCGAGTGTACGTATGGGTGAATCGACATCTAGAGAGGATCACTTGATGGAAGCGAAGCTGATAGCTAAAGATATACATTAGCCAGGATCGGTTCCACAAGATGTACCGCATTTGAGGAGAGAGTATATTTTTTGGAAGCGTATGAAACAGGACATTGTATGTTTTGTTGCAAAGGCCTGAATTTGTCCCAACAATTGAACTTTAGAACACAAAGTTCCTGGACGTTGAGCCCTTGAGAAATTAACTTCCAGAAGGAGACTGTGCAGTATATGATTAATATGGACTTCATCACAGGATGCCAAGGACTCGCCCCATGTGCAGCCCATGATTCAATATGGGTGATTGTCGACGTGCGATAAAAAAATCAACCACCTTTTACGATAAAGATATCATTTAACAAGGATTATGCACCCAAAAGTTATACATTAAAGAGGGGGGAGAGAAGAGAATTCATGAGAGTCCGAGATTTCACTAATTTAGATAGAGGTGCACTATTTTGTACATAGTTTTAGGAAATCTTTCCAACCGGTTTGGATTAGACGTGAAATGTTAAGCATTCTTTATTCCTAACACTATGGAAAGGGGCCCGTGTACTATATAGACCTTAGAAGATATCTTGAGGCTCTTAGGTTGATTGATTTCGCAAGAGATCGGGATGATCACCTACCTCTCATGAGGTCTTGCAACAACCAACTCACCCTTCCAGCATCTAAATGGCTCGATACGAAGCTCTTATGGGAAAAGATCAGATATCCTATTTGGTAGTTCGATGTTGGTAAAGAAGGCCCGGACTAGAACAAGATCAGCTTCACCAAGCCAAGGAGAAGGTGCAAAGGTGATTCAAGAGAGATTAAAATGGACTAGCGTATGTCAAAGATGCCTACAAGGGTAATGTGAGGAGAAAGTCCATATGAGGTCTCTAAAGTAGCTGATTGGGTGTATTTGCAGCGTTCACCCATGAGGGTCTTATGAGGTTTTGTAAGAAGGGGAAACTTAGGTCCCTCGGAACGTATATGGTACCTCTATTTAAAGACTCCAACAGAATTGCGTAATGTAGCTATGAGTAGCCAGATACCTATTAGCAACGATTCATCCTTCAAGGCCTCTTTCACATCTGATGTTGAAAATTGCATGGGTTATCCTTAATTTGATTGTAGCAACTACCTTTTGGGATTAAAGAGGCTTATCATATGAAAAGATTGTGGTGCAATTTTAGATCGCAAGTTCGCCCAAGAAACCAGAGTTTTGTTGAAGAAGCGACTAGGCGATTGAGGATGCGCTTATCCACATTCATCTTTAAATCTGCCGAAAGAATGCTCTAGATCGAATACCCGGTATAATTTTTTTCTTAGTAGTTTATTAAATTATGAGTATGCATGTTCTTACTTTTTTTTATTATTTTAATGTTTTTTTTTTTTAGGTCTATTCTTAGCTTAGTGAAAGAACCTCATTGAGGACGCACAGGCTCCCAACGGGGGAGATTTGTAACATCTCTATTGAAATAGCTATCAATAATATAAGAATCTAAAAATAATAATTTTGGAAAAGAAAGGGAGAAATATGGAAAACTTCTTAAGTTAAAAAAGTAAGTTTTAGTCATTTTGAAATGGTCATACCTTCTAGCTCAGAATGAATTAGAGGTAGTTCTTCATATGGTTTGAAATACAATGGAGGTATCTCTCAAATGACGTTGAGTTGCGCATTTTCGATATCATATGAGGATATATACCGATCAAAAGTTGAGTGTTTGGATTAAGGAAGGTCTCAATGCCTATTTAAGGAAGGGCAAACTGGTCTTTTTACCAATTAATTTCCTATTTTGTTTTAGTGATTTATTTAAGGTAACAACAAGATTTAGTTCAAATTAAAAAAATTAACATTACGCTTACGACTCAAAGAAGAGAGAAGAGAAGAAGGAAAGGGAGAAAAGTTAAGAATTCGCCAAGAACACCAAAGATTTGCGAGTGAAATTCGTCGGGGGTGATCCCTATCAAGGTATGTGAGATCTTTTGTGTTGGTTTAATTCATACACACACCTTCTATTCAGTAGTTTTAGGATTGTTTACAAGGTAATAAGTGAGTTCTTGATAAATCTTGTCGAATTCCTTATGGTTGAGTTATTTGAATGCATATTGATGTTGATTTGTAAGTTTTGAGTTGTTTTTAGAGTTAGGTCTACTGGGTATTGAAGGCATTAATGATCATAATGGTTTGGCAAAAGAACTATGGAGGTTTAAGGGGCTTAGTATTGAAAAACCAAGAAGGAGTTTTGTAATCCCACACTGTGGGTGGCAAGCTCCAGGGAGCTACGATCCCATCCTTTGCAAGAGGGCTCGTGGCGGAGCACCTACAATGCACAAGCATGAGGTATCTGAACTTGTGGCCTGGCGCAGTACGCCCCGGGTGCGCCTGAATTTGCATTTTATTCTAAATTTTCATAATTTGGCCTTTTTAAGTCCTTCTAAGGTATATTAACACCTTCCAGTGACTCTAATTACTTCAAATGATTCCTAAAAACCTAGGAATCACAAAAAACATGAATCATAACGTTGAATTCATAATTTCATTAAAGAAAAACTAAGGTCAAGGTCAACGAAGTTTTAGAGTCAATTCTAAAGTTTATGACGCAAGTCGAATAAGGCAAAATTCTCAGAGTTTTCAAGAGTCTTTATTCAATTTTAACTTCGTTTAAGACTCAAGTTTCAATTAAGTAAGAGTGGGTTATTTCTTCAAAGAAATATAAGGGATCTAAGTATTCTCTAAGAGTTTATAAAGTGTTTTACATTAAGTTTCGAGGGGGGGGGGGGGGGAAAAAAAAATAAGAGTCCAAAAGTGTTTTTTTTTAATAAGAACCAAGAGACATTGATGCCAAAGAGCTTCTAAAGCATATTGTTGAGCAATTATTTAACCTGAAAACGGAACTTGTTTTTAAAAGCATGAGCGAAGTATGTTGGAGTAGTATTGAAGCATAGAAGGTGGAAATGAGAGTTTCATATTAATCAAATCTCATTGAAACCATGTAGGCCATGATGGGTATAATGGGTCATACTTTAGAGATGATCCGTAAGTTAAGCTTAGTGTAGCCACTAAATTAAGTTAGTCTATTGCGACAGCAAAGTATAGGACGGTGCTTGAAGTTGTGGGCAGGAAATTGTATCACCACTTATGTCATAGTGGTGATTGTCTGTTAGAGAATCTCACCACAAAAACTATACACTTCATATATACTATGTAGTTGAGTTTTTATTACATTTTTTTTAAGGAACTAAGTATTTACGTTGTTTTACATCTTATTATATATTGCATATGTCTTGTTTCTTTATATTAAGTCAAGTTATTTATGAGTTGAGAAGAGCCAAGGTAAGTGTTCCTTCTTAATTTCTTTCAAGCTTACATTTTTGTTAGCATTCCAACTCGTATACTAGTACATTCAATGTACTGATACCTGTTGGCCTGCATCATATGCAGGTAACCAGGCTCAGCATCATCCAGCGCCTCGTTGATCCATCTAAACACTAGGAGTAAATGGTGCATCATGCATTATCGCGAGGAAACATATTTATCGTGTTCATCTTTGTTTATAAGAAGTTTTTCCCCAGTTTTAGGGTCGTCCCACAACCATCTTAGTATTATAGAGTCGGATAGACGTCAGACAATTAGTTTTGAGCTTTAATTATTTATATTAGATATTCTAAGTGAAATTTTAGTTGTCATTTAGGCAACTTATTTAATTCAGTTATTTTATAAGAAGTGTTTATTGTATTGAGTTAAGTCTTCTGCTGAGTTTGTAAGTCATGCCAAGGGTCAACTAAAGGCCAACAATGGTCATTTAGTGTCGTTCATGTCCAGTGTGTTGGCTCGGGGCTTAACATGAAATATCTTATGTGTGTATGTTCTAACTACTCGAAGATCCTTAACGATTTTTGGTAAAGTAATGATTTGTGGGTTAATACTTAAAGTTTAAAAGCTCTAGCATGTTCCAACAAGAGTACTGTAGTTTTCATAACATTGAGAAGGTGAACTTGATAAAATACATGGCGTGATATTGTAATACTCAAGAAACCAATAAGAGAACACTAATACCTTGAGGCGAGTTACTAAGTTATTTATGAGTTGTTTCTTATTGATCTTTGGAAATGTGTAACATGATAAGGAGTTCAAAAAAATTGGTTCAAATAATGGATTGACCTAATATATGCCTCAAAAAATTATTCATCTTGACCTTCTCCTTACTTAAGAGGTCAACTACTTAAGGTTGATTATCCCTTTAAACAACCATGTGCATAAAGATCTTAACCTGGTTTAAGGTTGTTGAAGATTTGGCCAGAAGATTGAAAATAACCATTCAGACAGTGATTCTACAAAGGCCAAAGCTAAGAAATTCTTATATATAAATTTTATTACAAGTCAAAGAGTTGTGAAGTATAAATGCTTACTGATATTAAAATATGCTTTTACTGATTGGTACCCTCGAGAAATTATTATTATTATTTTACTGACATCTATATAAAGTTTGTCAGATTTGAGAGAAGATAAACAGTTACAAAAATGGGTACTATGCATTAAACTTAATTTCTATGGCTCCTATCTATGGTACAACAAATGTTATGCTCTCTTATCTATGGTAACTAGGAATGTTGTAAATTTACACAAAATACCATTAGTGAGAGAATAAGATGATGTAACAGATTTCTATTCCTCCTTATAGAAAATGATCTCCAATGTGTGCATTTACCAATTTGTAAGGGTGACAAATGTTGAGTCGAAAAGCCTATCAGTAGATTCGGTTCCATTTGTGAATGAGTTCCCAAAAGCATTCCACAATTATTTGCATGGTATTCCTCCCGAGTGGGAAATAGATTTTAGCATTGATATTTTACCAAATACGTACCCGATCTCTATTCCTCTTTATAGAATGGATCTGTATTAGTTGAAAGAGTTAAAAGTGCAACTAAAGATTTTCTAGATAAGGGTTTTATTTGATCGAGTATCTCTCGAAGGGGTGCCTCTGTGGTGTTTGTTAGAAAGTTGGATGGGTCTCTATAAATGTGCATTGATTATTACCAATTGAACAAAAAGACCATTAAGAATAAATATCCCCTTTCGAGAATAAATTACTTGTTTGATCAACTTCAAATGACTAGCTATTTCTTAAAAATTGACCGTTCGGGTTATCACCAACTAAGGGTTGGAGGAGTTGATAATGACCTTTAAGAGTCAATATGATCTAAATGAATTTGTGGTTGTATCAATTTTGTTTGACAAATGCCCCAACGGCGTTTATTGATTTGATGGATAAAGTTTCTAGACAATAACTTGATATGTTTTTTTATTGAGTTTATTGATGATATTTAGATCTATTCAACGAATGAGAATGAACATCCGGACCATATTAGAAATGTGATGCATGTTCTTAAGGACCAATAACTTCTTGCGAAGTTTGGGAACTGTGAATTTTGTTTGGGGAATGTAGCTTTCCTTGGTTAAATTTTATTAAGCTAGGGTATTGAGGTAGATCTTAAATAGATAGATACAGTCAAGAATTGGCATACACCTCTAACTCCTTCATACATTAGAATGTTTTTGGGTTTTCCTGGTTTCTATAGGAGTTTTGTGGAGGGGTTTTCCTTTGTTTCTTCTCCGATGACGGCTTTGAATCAAAAGAAGACTAAGTTTGAGTGGTCGGAATCTTTAGAGAAAAGTTTCAAAGAATTGAAAGATAGACTTACCTCCTCTCAAGTGAAGACCTTATCGGAGTGTACAAATGGTTTGTTGTGCATTTTGACGCCAATGCAGTGGAGTTAGGATGTGTCCTCATGCAAATGGTAAAGTGATTTCCCATGCTTCTAGGCAACTGAAAGTCTGTGTGAAAAATTGTCCGACCTATGATCTTAAACTAGCGGCGGTAGTATTTGCCTTGAAAATTATGTAGACATTACTTGTATGGGTCCATGTGGATTTTTTCATTGATAACAAGACTCTTCAATATGTGTTTTGCTTGAAGGACTTGAATTTTCGTCAGCAAAGTTGGCTAGAATTGTTGAAGGACTATGATATGAGTGTCTTTTACCACCCCGACAAACCTAATGTTATAGAAGATGCACTTATAGATTGTCTATAGGTACTGTGGCTGATGTATAAAATGAAAAGAAATAGTTGGTTCGTGATGTGCATAGGTTGGCCTGATTAGTTTTTGAACTAGATGATTCTACCAAGGGTGGTGTCATGGTCCATAATGGTTTTGAATCATCCTTTGTGATGGATGTTAAGTCTAAATAAGGCCTTGATTTTTTATTCGTTTAGTTCATAGAGTCATTACTGAAAAAGTCCATAGAGGCTTTCTCCAATGAGGTAGTTGGGGTGATTAGGTACAAAGTTCGGTTATGTGTTCCAGATGGTTATCATTTAAGGGAGAAAATTTTAGAAGAAGCTCATAGTTCTCAATATTATATTCATCCGGGAGATACCAGGATGTACCATGTTCTACGAGAAGTTTATTGGTGGAATGGTGTAAAGAGAGATATTATAGGATTTATAGTCAAATGTTTTAATCGTCAACAAGTTAAGGTTGAACACCAAAGTCCTAGAGGATTGTCACAAAATATTGCTATTCTGGATCAGAAGTGGGAAGATGTGAACATGGATTTAATTATGGGTTTTCCTCGCACTCGAAGGCAAAATGATTCTATTTGGGTCATTATAGATAGGATGACAAAATCAGCCTACTTTATTCTTGTTTAGGTTTCTCACTTAGAGGAAGAATATGCCAGGTTGTATATATGATATAGTGAAGTTGCATGGATTTTCTCTATTTATCATTTCATATTGAAATACTCAATTTACATCTCATTTTTGGAAGTCATCCCAAAAAGCTCTTGGTATGAAGGTGAATCTTAGCACCGCTTTCAACCCTCAAACGGATGTTCAAGTGGAATGCACCATTCAGGCCTTAGACGACATGATAAGGGCATGCGTGATAGTTTTTAAAGGTAATAGGGATAACAACATTCCATTCATAGAGTTCTCCTACAATTATAGTTATCACTCTAGTGTCTGTATGGCTCCTTTTGAAGCCTTTTATGACAAGAAATGTTGGTCTTAGGTCGGTTGGTTTAAGGCACGTGAAATTGCTATTATTGGCCCAAGATTTGTTTATAAAGCTATTGAGAATGTTTGGGTCATTAGGGAGTTATTGAGAAAGGACTAAAGTAGACAAAAGTCTTATGACAATGTGAGAGTGAAGTTACTGAATGGGTCTATTTGAAATCTCACCCATAAAAGTTTTGATGAGAATTGTATATAAGGGGAAGATTATTCCCTAGTATGTCGGCCCATGTCAAATTTCTAAACGTATTAGGAATGTTCCTTATTAGTTGGATTTTCCAAATGAGTTTGCTCTGGTTCATCTTGTATTTCATGTTTCCATGCTTAAGAAATGTATTGGAGATTTAACATCCATTATTCCCCTAGAAGGGTTGGGAGTTGATGAAAGTATGTCATATGAAGAGGTTCTGGTAGAGATACTAGACCGACAAGTGAAGAAATTGATAAATAAGGAAATAACTTTCGTGAAAGTTTTATGGAGAAATCATTTAGTTGAGGGCACTACTTGGGAGCCTAGGGCTTATATGAAGGCTAGATATCCTCATCTATTTCCTTCTACCCTTATTCAAGTTTGAGGTAAATATATCTTCTGGAATTTTTGTGTTGCGTAAGTCATGTGTGTTATTTGTGTTTTCCATGATTTCTTTATCTTGTGCATGATCTTGAAAAAATTCATGTTTATGATTGAGATTCCTCTTGTTATGGTTCATTAAGTATGATTTACCTATTTGACTTCTAGAGATTAGTTGATGAACATTCTTAAGAATGAATTTGAGAGTAATGGCATATTGGCTCCATGATGTTGAATGGATCATGATTATAGTAGGAGAAGGTAGTTCCCCATATAAATATGACAAATATTGATTTTCATGCATATTGGGTAGTTAGATGTAGTTCCTACTTCCTTGTATCTATGAGTATGAGTGATTAATGTCCTAAATCCTATTTTTATAAAGTAATGTTAATGAAGATTTAAATCCTTTTTCAATAAATGAAAAGTTAGCTTAAAATCGAGTGAAGATGATAATGAAAGGTGTCCCTTCCCAAAAAGGAAGATAGGTTGACCAATGTTCTCATGAGGTGGAAACTACAATGCCAATTGTCATAAACAGGTTTTCAATTATACATCTCCTAGTTCCTTAACTATGTTCATGTTCTATCTTTGCAAGTAGAGCACCTCTTTTTTGTGTGGAGTTCCATGACACCAGATTCCATTTTTAGATCACATTTTATCATGTCTGTTGAGGAAAAGTTTCCATAGGTAAAATGAACAATGGAAGTAATATGATAAACCCTAACTGGGATCACCTAAGGGAAGTTTCTTAACGTAGGTGAAGGTATAGGACTTTACCTATGCGTTGTACAAGTAGCTTTTGAAGTGAGTTCTAGGAGGTAGTTCTACATTTATATGTATATGTATATGTATCTTGTGCATGACATTGTAGTATCGATGTACTTGAATGATAATATGCATGATGTTGGTCCTATTGTGTCTACATGATGAAGGTCTACTTAAGATGCAGGTAGTTGGTTATACTGGTCATGTGGATGTATGAAGTAAGTGATAATGCTTCTGGTCTCATTGTGGTATACTTAATATGTGTGAGGTTATGTGGCTTGAGATGTACACATTACACTAGTAGGCTTAAATTCAGATTATTGGTAAGGTCGTAGGAGGTATTAATGAAATAAACTTCAAATATGCATTTGAAGACTACTTTTTTGTTTTGATAATATTGGAATGAGTCTTATATGAGGTTCATGAATTGTGCTAGGTCATATGTGAATTATCTGTTTCATGATATGCTATTCCTTTTTGATATCAATGTGTTTGAGTTAATAAAGGTTATATAAATGTTCACCTTGGTGACCTTAAGGTGATGCTTGAGTATGGATTGGTGGAATGGGACACTATTCATCCATTGCACCAATTATTAGTAAAGGTTTAATTTGGGGTAAAGTAGTTAATGTAAAGAAAGATAATTTTATATAAATGATTAATGTACCTTAAATATGGTATGTGATTTTGTGTGATGTTATGACTATAGTACATGTCCATATGAAATATATGATCTATATGATGCTTATTGTAGTAATGTTTTTCAAGTTTTACTAAAAGACATGATGCATGATTTATAACTAAGTGTCCTCTATAAATGCATGGTTTTTCATGGTCGTCATACTTAGTGCATTCTTAAGATAATATCATTCTTCTACATCTTTTACACAAAGTGTAGGTGGTGATGGCTAGAGGATGTTCCTTAACGTGAAGGACTTGATAGATTATTCCCAAGAGCAAAAAGGGATCCTTAATATTCAAGGATTTACTATGTCAAGATATAATTCAAAATTATGTAATAGCTTAGATTATTATTTTATATTGTTAAGGGTGATATCCCTATTCTATTCTATTGATGTTGAGTATAAGATGGCAAAAGAGACTTAGAATCTAATTATGTATTTATGATATATAGGTGTCAAGTATGCCATGTTACTTCTAGGGGGTCATCCTCGGTCTTGACAAGGTTGATCCCTATATCTATGTTATTATCTATTATGTTATTCTTTAGCATGAATGATGCTTCATTGTATCCTTTAGGTTTTTAAATAGTTTAGAAGAATTGATGGCGTACTCCAAGGGAGATAGTGGTGCCGACCTAGCGGGGGATTGTGAGGTATGATTAGTTTTGTAGGATCGCCTTAGTCATGTTAATTTTGAAGTGTGTGGATAGATTGGTGAATCGGGTGAGTATTAATGCCTAAATGGTGGAGTTGAATAGGGGAACTTCACTAAGAAAGGAGTACAAGGTAATTATGTTGTCTTAAGTAATCTTTGGGGGTGAAGGATGTGATGTGTTTGTGATTGTGATGCTTAAAAAAGGCGTTAGTATAAGCTTGCTCCAAGGGAGATACGGATTTGGAGTATCATTGTGTCATGAGTGGAGTTATTTGAAATTTTCACCTTGAGTTGTTTAGTGAGCATGAGAAGTTTAGTCCCAGTTTGCTAGGCTTATGTCATATTATGAGTTGTGTTAGTAACGTTGCTGTGCGTCTATGGGTTTCTGATGACAACCTCCCGATTTAGAAGTTACCTATAGACCCCGGTCTTAGGACGGCGAGTACGAAATAGGTGAATAACGATGTTGTTCCATAAAGTGGTAATGAGGGTTCTTTAGTAAAGAATTTGATTAAGAGTTCTACTTGGGAGGCCAATGGCCATTGAGATGTCCAAAGGTTCTCATACTTTTAATCCTACTCCTATTCAATCTGAAGATGATAGGTTTTCTTGATTTTATTTTATGTGAAGTCATGTTTGAATAGTATGTTTCCATGATCTTCTTAGGTCATGTATGTTCATGAAAATGCCTAGGTCTTGTTAGAAAAGGCTTGTTTGCATTATTTCATCATGTTGTAGTGTATTTAAGTGACATTTGCATATAAACTTCTTAAGTTGAGTATGAACATGCCCTAGTTTTGGAGTTGAATAATTCCTCCTTGAATAGTTGCATTTTTAGAATGTTATGCATTTAGGAATCATGAGTAGGTATTAAGAATGTTTAGCTAAGAGATGTTAGTTCTTCCTTGAAAATGAGTAGATATAAAGTTTCATGCATTTTTGGTTGGTAGAAGTTGTTCCTACCCCCTTATGTGTTGGATTAAGTTGTTTAGCTTGGAGTTGAAGTTTCCTCCTTGGTTGTGTCCATTTAGATGCAATGCATGCATAGTGCGCTGCTAAGTTAGAGTCGTTTCTATCAGAAGTATTTGGGAAATGTCATTCGAGGAAGAATGATTCCATGGGGGATATATTGTAACAGTTATTGTTTGATGTAATCTAGTAGGTCAAACTAGATAATAAAGAGGTTTTTATTAGTCAAGGTAAGGTTAAAGTATATAAACTTGATTTTCAATTTAGGTTGAGGAGTTTAGAGGTCCAACGTCATGAAACGATCATAATACCTAGAAACTAGTAAGTTGAACTAGTGTGTTATAGAGTTCGGTTGTTAAGTTTTAAAGTGTTTCATGAGGGAAAAAACTTGTATAAAGGTTTCCTATACTTATAAGGACATGTTTAGGTGTTAAACATCCAGGTACAACTCCTCAAGGACAATCTAAGGGGTCCTTAAAGAGGACCCCAACATTGGCCAAAAAGCTACCAAAACAACTTGCTTCACGACCCCAATTAACGGCCTATAGATCAATCTACGCTCATGGGTCATGGGCATGGATCAGTCCTGCAAAATATGAGTCTCTGACACAAACCATGGACAAATTGTCAATTCGTCGGTAGATTGCCAAGTCGTTGAATGTTGACACTTCTTATCATTAGGTTTTTTTAGTGACTGTTTAGAGGTTACGTTGTGATAATGAGGGGTAATGTAGTTCGGTTATAATAGATATAAGACCCGTATATAATTCTTAAAATAAACCCAAAAAATCATCAGAACTCATTCATTTAAAGCCCCTAAAAATCTCTCTAAAAATAATGTATCTAGAATAGAAGAAGAAGAGAAGATAGAGGGCAGCATCTAGGGTGGAATTAACCAAGGATTCAATATTTTTTTAGGGAATGGATTAAAGTTTTTTGAATCTTATTCATCCATGGGTTCTTCCACACATAGAGATGCCATAGTTTCGCTAATTGTGAAATCAAAACCCAAGTCTATCTAGGGTCGTGATTACACTGTGGGTAGGGCTTCAATGTAATTCCAATCTAGTAAGTAGCATTTAATCATGTGTGAATTTGCTTTGTATAATGATTATATGACTATTTGAGAGGAATTATATGAAAAACACTAATCTAAGATGATGATTCTTATCATTGTGGGTTTAAGCCATTAGAGGCAAAGTTGAAGGTTCTTAGGTGATTTTCCTAATTCAATATCTCAAATTTTATTTTATCGGTGTTAGGATCATATAAATATTAATCAAACTAGACCTCATTAAATAGATAGTATCTTGACTTGTAAAGTTAGAATTAAACCTTTACGATAAAGTAGGACTAAAACAATCTTCTAGTGAACAATTGTGATTAAATAGCTTGTAATTTAGACATGGATCAATGGTAGAATGAAGTTAAGCTTGAAAGTAGTTATTGTAACTACCACTATTAGGTCTTCGGTGTAAATCCAAAATGAGGTGATCTTGATTGAGTATTCTCTTTCTCTCATATACTTAGACATAAACAAGCTAAAAGAATCAAGTCCTCTCACATAAAAGGATTCTAACTTTAATAAATTACCTAAAGTGAATCAAAGCATGTTAGACTAGATTATCTTGAAGTAGTTACACGTGATTACTTCTTTTGTTGCATAACTTAGTAAGATAAGAAAAATATAGGATAGCTTGGGATTCAGAATTTACACTCTCCTAAGGATAACTTGTGATTAAGGGTTTGCACTCTCCTATGCTTAGCTGTATGGAAGAATTTTGTTTGTTGATGGTAAGATAATAAATAATGTCTTTTGATGGAGAATTGGTAAGACTTTATGATCTTGAACCTTTAATTCAATTGTGATGGCTTTTACTTTGCTATGAAGTGACAATGATAGTATGGTTGATTAGATTAGTAGGTGGTTGGGTAGATTATGACGTTATTGAAAAATATCGTGATTAGTGAATTGTATATATGGGATTATGATGTTAATGAATAAGGTTGTCTATGAATTACCTATGTGCCTTTATATGGCATGATGAGGAGATGTATTAATTTCACAATGAGGTGTGATTGAAAAAGATGTTCTCATGCAATTCCTATTGAGCTAATACATGACTGTACAAGGGGTTAGGTCCTATGGCTAACCTATGTTATGATATAAAAAAAAGGACTTAAAGGAAATTCCAAAAGGGACTGTTCATTAGCTTGAGTGATTCTATAGTGAGAGAGAAGTGTTCCTTCCAAGGTAGGGAACGGTCGGTTCACTATTGCTTAATTATGGAGACTTCAATTCAATGTGCATAAAGAGGGTCCCAAGGCAATCTCTTGTTATGAACTAAGTTTCGGCCGTAGATACTCATTAGGGAGCTTCACCTTAGATGAGGTCATGTTTAGTACTACCCTCAAGTAGTCCACCTTTTTTTGGAGTAGGATTTCATGACACCGGATTCCACATTTAGCAAATGTGGTCTATGTCGGTTAAGTCAAGTTTTATCAAAAGTAAAATGAAGTAATAAAAAGAACACTAACTAGGGTGATTTAAGGGGTTTGACTTAGTATAGGTAGGGATATGGGACTGTACCTATCCATTGCACTAGTTGGCCTTGAGGGAAGTCCTAGAAGGTTGTTCTAATGTCTTATAACGTAACATATTATGCATATCTTCCCTTTACATGTTGATAATTCTATATGATGTTAGTTTCATTTATGAACATGCTATTGTTCTGTATTCTAAATTTGATGATTATTACTCTTGATGTTATGTTATGTGAGGATACGGATTGCTTGTGATCTTTTGTTTGGTTTACTTGGTTGAATAAGGTTATGTACTCAAATATTCTATTATACATGTTGACTTGTTTATATTTGATGATCTTTGTTTTGTGTTGTATATGGTCTTGTCTCAAGGAATATGTGTTATTGGCTTATACAGGTTCTTGGTTGTCCATAAGGCTTTTCAAAGTGATAGATTGATTTCAAATATTTTATGTGCACCTTTCCATACTAAGTACAAGTGGTATACTAACCCATATTCCTATGTTTCTACAATTATGTAGGTTCCGGCCATTGATCTTCTAGAGGGATTTGAATATAAATTGGACTCTCATTTTCCAATATTTGTAGGTCCTCCCCTTTTGATGACGATGCCACTATCTAGCTATTAAATGTTGTTGTAGTGTAACACATTTCATTCTTTCTATTTCATTTGAGGACTACTATGGTATAATCCTATATATAACATTTATTGCAATGAAGAATGGGCCATGCCTGAATATTGTACGCGTTTTATATGGTTTAAATGTGAGATACCCCTATTAGACTATCATTGTATATTTTTTATGTACCTTAAAGTTCAAGCCTATGTAAGCTTCCTATATGTGGAGTCCATGCAAACTCCATATGTATATATGATGTGTAAGCAAGAGGTCTATGTAAAATTCACTATATAGATGTATACAAAAAGTTCTAAATTTCCACACTTTATAACCTATGAAATGTAATGATGAATGTTAAGAGGTTAGTCTTAGTCCTCTCTTAGGACTACAACACCGGTTACATCTAGGGGACGCTCCCCTGTCATGAAAAACTTGGTATCATCTCATGAGGATGAATATATTTAGGATCCATGTCTCACTAAATCACGTCTATATAGATTAACATTAATAATCGTGAAGCGTGCCACACTTATGATTGAAAGAGTGTGATGCTTAGGAAATTATCGTCTACATGCATTCCTAAAGTGGTTCCTCTAGAGTTTTACCATATGTGTTTTAACCTAGAACTTTTATTGTGGTTATAGGCATGAATACTATAAGGGGAACCACAAGATGGGACAAGGAAGGGATTGCTAATGCTGGAGCTTATAACAACCAAGCTCCTCCACACGACAATAAAGTTCCTCCACTTGAGCATTTCCTATGGGTGATCAAGTTTCAATCTTTTCTCCATCTTTGAAGGGTGAAAAGAAAAAGGTTGTGATTTCTCAATTAATCCCAAGTTGTTACTTCTCAAGATAATGTCGTCACATATCAAGTCCAAGCTATGATGGCTCAAGTGAATCGTGAAGTTTGAACCCATATGCCTCCACATGCTAGCACTATGGCTTCTTATTTGAGAGATTTTACTAGGATGAAACCTCCTATGTTTAATGGGTCAAATGCAGATGAATACCCCAAGATTTATTGATTATGTCTACAAAATCATACTTGATATGGGTGTGACTACTACTAAAAAGTCCGACTTAGTCGCCTATAACCTCAATGATGTAGAGCAATCTTGTCACACTTAATGGAGGGATAATAAGGTTCTAAGAGGTGGTTCGGTGGCATGGGAGATCTTCTAAATGACATTTCTTGATAGGTTATTTCATAGAGAGTTAGGGGTAGTTAAGGTGGAAGAATTCATCAACCTTCGTGATGGAGGTATGAGTGTACTTGATTACTCTTTGAAGTTTACTAAATTGTCTAAGTATGATCCATCCTTAATGTCTAATCCAAGGTATGAGATGAGTCATTTTCTCACGGGAGTGTCTGATAAATTGGTAGAAGCATGTCATTTGGCTATGATTCATGATAATATGAAGATCTCTCATTTAATGGTTAATGCTCAACGAGTGGAAGAAATTACACTAAGGAGGAAGAATAGAGAGGCCAAGAGGGCCAAGTTTGTTGAAAGGGGTTCTGCAAAAGAGGCCAAGAGTGCCAAGTCTTTTGAAAGTGGTTATTCAAAGGTAATGTTGGAAATTCAAGATAAGCCTAGATTCAAGAGAATGTTATCCAATCAAGTCCTTTCCAAACTTCCCAACGCTCGTGATGATAGGGTGTCTAACCCTAAATATCAAAAGGAAAGAGGTACTAGTTCACCAAGCAAGAAGCCTACTTGTGGAAAGTGTGGCAAGAAACATATGGGTGAATGCTAATTGGGGATGGCTCAATGCTTGGGTCGTGGTAAACGTGGTCACAATTAAGAATTGTGATAATGTGGAGGGAAAAGACGTAAAGGCGCAGTGGTCAATCTCAAGCAACTGGTGCTATGTTAATGATCAAGAAATAATCCACTTGTACGCTTTTCCGATCCTAGGGTGAATCGAGAATTCTCCGATGTGGTGCCCGGTATGTAAAAGATTCTGTATAACATGTTTATGCTACATGATCCAGGTGAAACCTTGTCATTCACTATCATGGTTCTACGAATTTGAATTTTGCCTATTCTTAAATGAACCGTTTATGGTGACTTACCCCGGTGGTTAGGTGATTCAGTGGTTGAAAAAAGGGTGGCTATAGAAATTGTCTTATATTGTTGTCCAAAAGAGTTACCCATGCTGAATTAGTAGAACTTGTTATGGTTGATTTTGATGTTATTTTTTGAAAGGATTGGTTGCATTCTTGTTTTGCTTCCATTGACTGTAGGAAACAAAAGTTGTCATGTTTAATTTTCCTAATGAACCCGTCTTAGAGTTGAAGGGGGGAAGTTCCCTACTAGAGTTGTAATATTTTTTTGTTTAAGGGCTTGTGAGATGATCTTTAAAGGGTGTTTATAACATATAGTACGAGTCGATGATTTAGACTTCGATAACTCCTCTCAATGAGTTTGTAACCGTAGTGAAGAAATTTTCGGAGATATTTCCTAATGATCTTCTAATAATTCCTCCTAAATGGGACATTGATTTTGGTATTGACCTATTGTCGGATACAAAAACCATTTCAATACCTCCTTATCGGTTGGCTCTGTCCGAATTGAAAGAGTTGAAGGTTGAACTAAAAAACTTACAAGACAAAGGTTTCATTCGACCTACCCAGGATTTTCTCCATCGCGTGCGGCGCGACGTGCCTCACAGGGCCCTTTGGTGTGGACCAAAAAGCCCACTCGACTGGGGCGGGGCCGGGCACCACAGACGCGACGGAGGTGTGAGAGCGACGGCGGCTGGCCGCGCCGTGACGGAGGACCAGCGAGACCAGCACACACAACAGGCGCAAGCTCCAGTTCACGACGGGCACAGGCGTCGAGCCTCATACAGAACGTACTGCGCTTTGAGTGTATTGAGGATTTATTTGCTCAACTCGAAGGTTGGGAGTACTTTTCGAAAGATTTGAGTTGGGTATCACAAATTAGGTGAGGGGTGAAGATATCCCCAAAAACAATATTCAAAACTAGATATGGGCACCCTAAGAGTTTTAGTGATTTCATCTTGCCTAACAAATTCCCGGAAAACCTTTATGGAATTAATGAATAGGATGTTCCGAAATTAACTAGATTCTGTTGTGATTGTCTTCGTAGACGATATCTTTGAGTAATAAAAAAAATGGGAGTGATCATATGGATCATTTGAGAGTGGTGTTACAAGTCTTAAAGGACAACCAACTATTTGCAAAGTATAGCAAGTGCGAGTTTTGTTTATGGTCGGTGGCGTTTATTGGTCATATCATCCTTACTGAGGGTGTAGAAGTTGGTCAAAGGAAAAGCGAGGCGGTGTGAAATTTTCCTAGTTCAAACCTATATAAGAAATTTCTTGGGTCTAGCTGGGTACTATAGGAGGTTTGTGTATGGTTTTGCATCCATTGAATCTCCGTTGACTACTTTGAGAAAAAAGAAATTGAAACTTCAGTGGTCGGAGGGATTTGAAAGAATCTTCAAAATTTTTAAGTATAGTCTTACCATACTCAGTGTTGACTTTATAAGAGGCTACCAAAGGCTTTTTTGTGTATTATGATGTATCCCGAGAGAGATTAGGTCTGTCCATATTCAACAAGGGAAGGTTATTGAGTATGACTCTAGGAAACTCAAGGGTAATGAGAATAACTACCCAAATCAACATTTTTTGAGTCAATACACTAAGAAACGTCCATGACGTTCGAAGAATTGTGAAAAAGGTGCTAGTGTTCCTTATCGTACTTTAAGGGGTTGTAGGAGTCATATTTTGATGATATTTGGTGGAAAGGTGTTAAACATGTACTAAAGTGTGTTTAGGGACGAAAAGTCTAGGTAAGACTCCTCAAGGATTACCCTAAGAATCCTTCGAGGGGAACCTTGCATTTCACCACAAATCTGCAAAATATTGGTATTGCTGGAGTGCTTACTACGCTTGCCATTGCGGGGCCCGTAGCTAAGTGAATGTGCATCGATGCTCCTGATCCACCTCCGTAGACCCGCAATTAACCATTTCTAAAATATGGACAAAATGCATTCTCTAACTATAATGATGAATGTGCAAGACGATTGGGGGGAGAGGCATTGACTGACCTACAGATAATAGGTCGAGGTCTCGTAGGTCAGGTCTGCAATTTTGCGTTTGTGTTTTAGTTGGTTCATTTTATTAGTTTTTTGGTTAATTTGTTAATTAGGGGTTACTGGAGGTCTGATTAAGTTAGTGAAGTATCTATATAATGACCTAAGCCTAATTAAACTAACCCAACTCCCGAAATTCCCAAACTTAAATCAGTCTACCTTCTCTCTTCTTTCTCTCTCCCAAAGGAAACTTCATAGAATACCAAGGTCAAAGGGGTTATTGTGGAGCCAAGAACATACCTCCTCATCGGTTCTTCAATGATAAAAAGTATGGGAAACTTTCACCTTTGGTATTCCTTTCAAAAGGGTTCTTCCCAAAAATTGTTTCCAAAAAGATGAATGCATATGGGTTTTTTCTATTCCGAAAATTGAATCTGCCAAATTGTATCAATGGGATGTTCTTGATTTCTAATGAGTATGATTGTTTATATAATGACAGTCTTAGTTGGTGAAGTTATGGCAGTTCATAATTTTGAACATAGTATGTGGAAGAGGTGTTGAATTGACCCCTATTCCCTAACCCTAGGTTATCAACTCATGTTGAATTGATTAGGATTGATGCAATTGACTAAGTTCTTGTGTTAATAACCATTATAACAATGTTATAACACCTACGTATGCATGAGTTTTGTTGGTTGATGATAACTTCATAGATTATGCCTTTTAAAGGCCACAAATGAGGACATTGTTGATTCTTGAACCTTTACCTCCATAGGATGGATATAATTGGTGTGATGATATTCAAAGAAACATGTTTTGTGTTGATAAGTAGGTGTGGTATGAATTATGTATTGACCGTCTGATTATGTGAATTGTTAGATTATAATTATGATGTAATTATATAATGTTGGTTGTGAATTACCTACGTGCCTTATTATTACATAATGATTATAATGTGTAAATCTCAAATATGAGGGTTGTATTGAATGAATGTTCTCATGCAATTCTGATAGATCTAATGACAATGATTATACAATTGGTTAGTCTTCTATGGCCTAAACTAAGTATGATTATTAAAGAAGGACTTAAAGATATTTTGAAAGGGACTCTAACATATCACTGAGTGAACTAGGTAATGACTGAGTGTCTACAAGTGGGGGAAGGTTAGGTTCACTTTGTACTCCTGAGAGGGATACTATAGGTAAGTGCATTTAAGGGGGCCACAGTATTCTCATAGTTCTGGAACTATGTTTCCCCAATGGGAAGTACTAGCGTTCGGGGATCCACCTAGAATAATATGTTCATGTTTTCGTACTACCTTGGGCTAGTTAGTCCCACCTCTTTTGTGCTAGGTGTAATGACACCGGATTCCACATTTAGCTCATGTGGTCTATGACAGTTAAGACAAGTGTTTCAAAAGTAAAATTAAGTAATTAAGTGAAGACTAACTAGAGAGACATAAGAGGTTTGACTTAGTCTTGGTAGGGGTATGAGATTTTACCTATACATTACACTAATTAGTCTTGAGGGAAGTCCTAGAAGGTTCTTCTTATGTCTTATAAAGTAAATGTTATGTATATGTTGACTTTACGTGTTTATTATCATATATGATATTAGTTTCATTTATGAACATGGTAGTGGTCTATGTGCTAAACATGATGATGACTACTCTTGATGATATGTTATGTGAGGATAGGCACTGTTTGTGATCTTTTGTTTTGTTTACTTGGTTGAGTAAGAGTTATGGGACTTTCTGGGTCATTGACACTGGTAGACTGATGGTGGGTTATGAGTAAAGGTATTGCATATGTTGTAAAGTTATGAACTCCTATGTATGCATGATTGTTATAACATGATGTTGGAGTTGTTTTGGTTATGTATTTAAATATGCTATTATACATGTTGACTTGGTTATACTTTATGATATTGTTCTTGTGTTATACATGGTCTTTTATCAAGGAATATGTGGTGATTCTCTTATATTTGTTCTTTGTTGTGGATGAGGCTTTTCAAAGTGACATAGCGTGGTTTTGAACAAATAACCTCTTTAGCATGATTTCAAATGTTTTATGTGCATGTTTCCATAAATAGTACAAGTGGTGTACTAACCCATATTTCTATGTTTCTACAATTATCTAGGTTCCGTCTGTTGATTTTCTAGAGGGTCATTTGAAGATAACTTAGACCTCATTCTCCATGTTTTGTAGGTCCTCACCTTCCGAGGACGATGCCATTATCTGGCTATTTAATGTTTATATAGTGAAGACATTTCGTTCTTTCTCTTTCATTTGAAGACCACAATGGCATAACCCTATATGTAAATTTTGTTGTAACGAAGTTTGGGTTATACCCAAATGATGTACTCATTCCATATGCTTTAAATTTGAGACATCCCTATTAGACTATTATTGTATATTGTGTATGTAGCTTTAAAGTTGGAGCGTACGTAAGATTTCTATGTGAGGAGTCTAAAAGAACTTCCTATGTATATATAATGTGTAAGCGAGAGGTCTATGTAAACCTCACTATATAGATATCTATGAAATTTTTTAATTTTCCTTACTTTTTAACTTATGAAATGTAATGACAAATGCGAAGGGGTTAGTCTTGGTCCTCTCCAAGGACGATGATTTGAAAACCGTTAAGTTTCTAGGAGGTGATCCTCCGGCTCGGTGAAAAAACTTTGTCTTTAGCGATGAACTTTATATCTTTAGGAAGATTGTATCACTAAAAAAAAACCACCACGTCTTTATAAATTCTTTTACATAATAGTGGATCACGCGACACATATGAATGAGAGACTATGTGATTCTTAGGAAATTCTCATCTTCATGTAAACCTAAGTGGTGCCTCTAAAGTTTCACGTTATGTGTTCCTTTCACCTAAACCTTTTACTGTGTTTATATTTATTAATACTTTCAGGGCAACTTCAAGAAGTGCCGAGGAAGGAATTCCTAATTTGGGAGCTCGTGACAACCAAGATCCTCCACAAGACAATTAAGTTCCTCCACTTGAACAAGTTCTTATGGGTAATCAATTTCCAGTCGTTCTTCCACCTATGATGGATGAGGGCTAAGTAGGTAGGTTTTCTCAAATTCCCAATCCAATTAAGTTTCAAGATATTTCTCGTTCTCAAAAGTCCAAGCTACGACGGCTTAAGTGAATCGGGAAGTTGGACCTCGTATTCCTCCATATGTTAACACTATGATTCTCGTTTGAGAGACTTTACTAGAATGAAACCTCGTATGATTAACGGACCAAAGGCGAATGAATACCCCCTAGATTTTCTTGATGGTGTCTACAAGATCTTATTTACTATGGGTGTGACTACTGGTGAAAAGGCTGAGTTGGCCGCGTATACACTCAAATATGTGGCGCAAGCTTGGTACACTCAATGGAGGGTGTTAGTGGTCCAGTGACATGGCAGATCTTCAAGAGGGTCTTCCTTGAAAGGTTTTTACGAGAAGAAAGTTGAGGGAAGCTAATGTGGAAGAATTCATCAACCTTCATCAAGTAACTATAAGTGTACTTCAGTATTCCTTTAAAATATTTAATCTTCTAAGTATGCTCCATCTTTTTGTCTAACCCAAGGGATGAGATGAGTCATTTTCTCACGGGTGTGTCCGATGACTTGGTAGAATAATTTCATTCGTCTATACATCATGAAAATATGAATATCTATCATATAATGGTTAGTGATCACGAAGTGTAAGAAATGAGAGCAAGGAGGAAAAATAGAGAGGCCAAGAGTCCTAAGTGTTCTGAAAGTGGTTCTTCGAAGGAAAGGTTGGAAATTCAAGATAAGCTTAGATTCAAGAGGAGGTTCTCCAATCAAGTCCATTCACAAATTTCCCAATGCTCGTGATGATAGGGTGTCTAACCCTAAGTCTCAAAAGAGATGAGGTACTAGTTCACCAAGCAAAAAGACTACTTGTGGAAAGTGTGGAAAGAAACATTTGGGTGAATGCCTAGTTGGGATGGACAATTGCTTTGGGTGTGGTAAAAGTGTTTACAAGGTTATACATTGCCCTAATGTGAATAACAAGACAAGGGGAGTGTGCAAGCTCAAGCAAGTTGTTCTAATTTTGATGCTCCAAAAAAGAATCATTTTTATGATCTCCTCTTGGGGGTGAACAAGAGAGTTCTACCGATTTGGTGACTGGTATGTTACAAGTATTCTCTGTAAACGTTTATGATTTACTTGATCCAGTTTCTACCATGTCATTTGTTACTCCTTTGGAAGCTAGGAAGCTTGCTATTTTGCCCGATATATTCAATGAACCATTCATGGTGACTACCAGGTAGGTGATTCAGTTGCAAAAGGGTGTACACAATTGTCTTATAATGTTGCACAATACAGTTAACCAGTTAATAAGTCAGAAATGATACACGTTATTTTGATCATCAATTGGAAATGGAAATTGATTGATGGCATGCTTTTTTTGCTTTCATTCAATGTGGGACTGGAGATGTCATGTTTAATTTTTCTAATATACACGTCTTAGAGTGGAAAGGGCGAAGTTCTGTTCCTCCAAGTCATATTATTTTTTGTCTAAAGTCTTGTAATATGATTTCTAAAGGGTGTTTATACCATATAGTAATAATTAAAGATTTAGACTTCGAAAACTACTCCCATGGAGTTAGTAACTATAATGAGAGAATTTTTAGAGGTCTTTCCTAATGATTTTGCGGGAATTCCTCCAAAATATTAAATTGATTTTGGTATTGACATATTTCCAGATAAAATCCCATTTCAATTCCACCTTACCAGATGGTTCAGGACGAATTGAAAGAGTTAAAAGCTCAACTCAAAGACTTACTAGACAAAGGTTTCATTCGACCTTGTCTTTCTCCATGGGGTGCACCGGTGTTGTTTGTGAAAAAGAAAGATGGGTCCCTTAGGATGTGGATTGATTACCCTCAACCTAATAAATTCATTATAAAGAACAAGTATCCGCTTCCTAGGATTGATGATTTATATGATCAACTCCAAGGTGTGAATTTCTTTTCGAAGATCGATTTGATGCCGAGTTATCACCAACTTAAGTTGACAGGTGAAGATTTACCTAAAATGGTATTTCGAAATAGATATGGGCACTATTAGTTCTTAGGGATGTTGTTTGGTCTCACGAATGCCCCAACGACATTTATGGACTTAATGAATAGGGTGTTCCGAAATTTGATAGATACTTTTGTGATTGTTTTTATAGACGATAGCTTGGTGTATTTGAAAAAATTGAGGATGATTGGGTCATTAAGAGTGGTGATAAAAGTTCTTGAAAAGCACCAACTATTTGTAAGTTAGCAAGTTTGCGTTTAGTTAAAGCTCGGTGGCATTTCTTTGTCTTATCATCTCTAGTGAGGGTGTATAGGTTGATCCAAGAAAACCTAAGGAGGTTAGAAATGGGCCTTGACTTTTGGCTCCAACTGATATAAGAAGTTTGTTCAGTCTAGTGGGGTACTATAGGAGGTTTGTGGATAGTTTTGCGTCCACTGAATCTCCCTTGACTACTTTGACCTAAAAAATGTGAAATTTTAGTTGTCGGAGGCTTGTGAAAGAATCTTCCAAATCTTGAAGGATAGGCTTACCACCGGCTCCCCGTTTTGACTCACCAGAAGATACCAAGGATTGTGGTGTATTGTAATGTGAATTGCATCCGAGTTATTTTTGGTGGTTCTTGTTGCAAACACGGGAAGGTTTAGGGGTATGCCTTGAAAGCCACTTAAGGCTTCATGAGAAGAACTACTCAAGTCTGATATTGAGTTAGGGCGTGGTGTTTAGCGTGAATATAGTAAGGCATTACCTATTATGGTGTTGGGTTTGTGTGCTGTGTATACCGGACCAAAAAAGTCTTACAATATGTGTTTAATCGAAAAGATTTAAATCTCTGCACAAATATATCAATTTTTGAAATATATGACAGAGTATTATCCCGAACCCGGCAAGGCGAACATGGTTACAGATACTCTAAGTCGTGTGACCATGGGCAGTGTGTCTCCTGTGGAAGAAGACAAGAAGGACTTACTGAAGGATTTCCGTAGGTTGACTTGTTTTTGTGTTCGATTGGAATTTTCTCGTAATGGTGGTTTTATGGTCCATCATAACTCTGAATCATCTTTGGTTGTTGAGGTGAAGTCTAAGCAACACCTTCATGCATCATTGATGGATTGAAAGGAATCGGTTCTTGTCAAGCTTATGAGTCATTCTCCATGGTGGGGATGGTGCCTTGAGATAACACAGATGTGTTATATACCTAATGTGGATGATTTGAGAAATAGCAGTCCTAGATAAAGCTCATGGTCCTATTATTGATTTATTCGGATCTTAAGATCTATCAAGACTTGAAAAGTATTTTGGTTGGGATGGCTTTCTTAGAAAGGGACTTAAACGGAATTTGTTGCAAGTGTCCTTCCTAAATTGCAAACAGTGTCGAGACCAAAAGCGAGGAACGTACTTCAAGGAAATACAAGCCCATTGGATGTGGGAAGATAATTTAACATTGAATTTGTAGGGAGGTTTTCGTGGATGACGAAGGCTAAAAGAGTCTATATGTTTGGTGTGTATACGTGACAAAAAATTACGCTCACTTTATCCCCCATTAGTCTATTATTTTGCGGAAGAGTATGAAAGGATTTATACATGAGATTGTGATGAGTATTCAGTGGGATTTCTTTATCACATCCAGTTAGAGGTGCTCAAATTACTTCTCGAGTTTGGGGGGTTGATACGCTCAAATTTTATTCTAAAGAAAAGTAAAGCGTCGCGTCAAGTAAATAACCCAACGAGTGGGTTGGGAGCGTTCCCACGAGGAAAATAGGTCTAGTAGACTTAAACTTTAACTTGTATTACTATTGTTTGGTTGATAACTTCCTTAGAAAGTAAAAAAAACATAAACAGTAAAAGGGGGTTTGTATCTCTATACGTAAAAAGAACTAGACAAGACTACGAATTTGGAAAAGACAGACAAATGAAACAGCTTGTAGAGCATTGGTTTGAATCAAGGAATCAAAGTAACTAGGGTTTACGTGTTCCCCAACAGTGTTTCAGGTAGACTTGATAATGTCTAACTTAGTAACAATCTTTCTAGTATTTGCATGCGCCAAGTGATAAGTTGATGTATTTCGAAATCCGTGGTCCGGCAGCTAGAAAATCGCACTCCGCACCTTTGGTCGGCTAAGGTGTTGCTTTCGAACCCTTAAGCGTTACCCATATTAAGCAGGTCTTCGATATTTGACTAAGTACTACATTCGTAACCAATCAAACTAGCATATTAGATAGTATAAACTAAATCTATGTTAATAATTCTTTTTTCCTATTATCTTACCTCCTTGGTCCGGCAAGTAGCATTAAGGCGGTTCTAACGTTGATCATCGTTATAAACGACTCTAAGCGAACAGAATTATTAATACATGCAAGACACTATTCTAAAATTGTTATTTTAGCAGGGTTTTATCTCAATATTTGCTATATGGTTCCACAACCCTGTTATGGAGTTTAGTTACTCATAGCCCATAAACATCAATAGCCAATATATTAAATAAGAATCATGTACTATTCAATGAGAAAGAGTAAAGTCCAAAAGATTGCTTGATTAATACCAAAGGACTTGCAAGCATTCAAGGTCAAACATAACATCAATTAATAATATGAGTTTAATATTGAGATTCGAATTATAGGTGTCTAACTATAAAGTGTCTAACCTCAAAAAACGAGGTTTTCGAACGTTTATAAAAATACAAAAACCTAATTAAACACGAATTCTTTAATTACTGGAATCTGGCCAAAACGCGGCTGGGCGACGGACACCGATCGGGACCGTCGTGGTCATTGACGGACCGTCGGACTCCGTTAGTCCAGACTTGTGCATTTTCTTGCTGCTTTCTTCATTCCTCAACGGCAAGTGTGACGGACCGTCATTTTAGTCACAACGTCCGTCGAGGGTCTCGTTTCAAAAGACTTGAAATCTTGGCATTGGGTACTGG
>JAKWJA010001090.1:0-23679 GCA_027704765.1 Solanum habrochaites | reverse complement strand
CAGAAGGAAAAATTCCCGTAGTTGCATAAGGGGAGTTGAAAACATTCCAGCAGATAGTATGTAATACTCTTATCAAACGAGCACTATACTCTTTCTTAGTTTAGGGCAGAAACATACTCAAGGAACGCAAAGCTAACCCTCAAATTGAATATTACCTCAGCTCAAGGTTGTTTACTCAGATATTTCTTATCAAAGCGAGGGATTCGTTTCAGGCGAAATCAAATCAGAAGCAATTTCCGCTCTACATGAATTGTTGCTATTTCCGCACCCCTGTCCGGTGGTTGAGAAAGAAAGTCGAGACATTCAGAAAGAGAGTTATGGCATTTCGAGGATTATAATATGGTCCTATTGATTCAATCTTTATGCTTGGCACGGAACTCTTGTTTCGAGTGAAAGGGAGAGCAGTGGCCCGCACCGCATTCACCGGTAAATTTCCCTCTACGGGGCGGGGTGTGGAAAGCACTATAAGTTAGTTGACTTCTCGACCAAAGGTGGTCTAGCTCAACCTCCAAGTAGGAATAGATTCTATGAGTCGTGATCCAGTTAAGATAGGGGGCATTTCTAGCATTGAAAATCCCTATTCTTATTGAATAGTTCAAATAACTAGTTGAACATACCTTCTTTCAAGAATAGCCTCCCCTTATCGAAAAGAAGGGCCCGAAGGAGAGAGGACTGGCCTTCTCATCCCCTAAGGAAGTAGAGCGCGGTGAAAGAATTCCGTCGTTCAGTCGAAGGGGACAGGTTAGCAGCTTCAGGATAACCCGAGCAGTGAAAGAGAAGTAGGGTTAGGCCAATCGATCCTATTTCGATTATACGCGGGGTTCTAAACCAAAAAAGGGCATTTGAAAGCAGAGCAAGTATTAGTAGCATAACAAAAAAGCCTTCCTCGTCATTATATCTTTGCTCGCGGCAATTGACCTCTCGGGAGAATCGATGACTCGCTCAAAGATGCGGTGCTAGTACATCTGAGACTTCTTAATTGGCTAGTTGTAAATGCCCCAGGGCTATGGAACAAAGGATTATCTCGGACCTAGACCGAGGTATTGATGGTGATTTTCGAATCTCGCAGAACAGAATGTGATACGATGAGATAGAATGCAATAGAAACAAGACAGGAACGGGTTACCTACTCTTAACGGGCAAAGCGAGCCCCTTTTTCTGATTAAAGAATTAGGAATCAATCAAATCTCCCCAGTAGGATTCGAACCTACGACCAATCGGTTAACAGCCGACCGCTCTACCACTGAGCTACGAGGAACAACAGGAGATTCGATCTCATAGAGTTCAATTCCCCTTCTCCGGATTTACCCGGTGAGCACAACTCTTGCTCGGGTAGGTGGTGCCGGTTTCCGGCAACTTGCTAAATGTCTCGTTCGCTACGATCTTTCCCTGTACAGATCACGGCTGACTTAACATGGCCAAAAAGCTTTCTATTTGAACGGAATTCCACAATTGCATAAGCTTCGGTCTCGATCGATTATACTTTTGGTTAATTGGGTAGGTGTCGATAGCAGCAGAACCTTTGCTTTGGTCCATACCACGAAACAAGCAAAGATCTAAGGCTTTCTTTGCTCTGCCTCTGGGCCCGAGAGCGAGGTCCAATGATCCTCTTTTCAATCTCTTACTTACTCTCTCGTGCGATTAACTCTCAAGCCATAGCGAACAAGTAAAGAAGGAATGACCGAACGAAGTCGCTAAAGGCAGGCATCCATCCTTCCATTTGATCAAAGGCATCCGAGCCGAAGTAATTCAATTCACTCGAAAGGAGAAGAGCGTCAAGCAGCCCCAACTCTAGCTCCAGAGGGCTCCGTAGAGCAGGAGAATGCTCAGGTCCGTCTACGTGTGATTCCTCGGTTCCTAAAACGTGAGGTGAGCTGCTGATTCTACTCTTGGAGTGACTCAACATAATGCTCCCAGAAATTGGAACCGGAAATAAGATAAAAGAATCAAAAAAAAGACCATAGTAGATCTATGATTAGCCCTCGGTCGGGATGGTCCTGTCGAAGAACTTGATTGCATGAAGGAAAGAAATTAGGATAGGAGACTTATGGAAGCAGCAGGGCTGGGTCTGCGAATGAACCCAAACCTCAAATCCCCTAATGCTATCAACTAAAGAGTCCTACGAGGATCCGGTGTCTAAGGTGTCTAGGATTTCTCCCAAAAGTAAGTAGGATTGCTCTCCTTTCAAGCCTTCTGCCTTAGTATATAGACCTACATTCACTTATCTTTTATTTTCTCTCGGGATTTAGTTGAGTTGCTGTCGCAGTAGTGCCTTCCCTCTAGTCTCCTTGAAAGAGGGAAGGGGCCTAAGCCTGTTTAGTTCCATATCCCTTGATGTTTCAATTGAGATGCGAGGTGTTGAAGTCTAGGGTAGTCACCAAAGGCCGAAGTTCCTTCCTTTTCAATCCCAAGTCGAGGTAATAGTTTCTATGGTAGGGCTAACGAGATTTCTTTTGCTTAAGGCTAGGCGTATAGATAGGTTTCTGGATCTCGAGATTAGTTTCATTTCTCTGGCTAGGAATAATCAAAAAAACTAGGAATAGCTGATTCTAGATCAATATAAAAAAAAAGCAGGTTCTAGGGCAAGTGAATTTGAAAGCAGTCTCTTTTAAAGAGAGTTAGAAAAGCCAATCCAGTTGTTTCCTTGCAGCCAGTGGATGAGAGTGCCCTTACATATAGTTCCAGGCCAGTTCCTGTTTAAGTTGGAGTTTCCTATGCTTAAAGAGTTTCCATAACCAGGCCTAAGCGTGAACCTATCCAATTTCAGTGCCATATGAGTCAAGAGCTAGAGCAATAAAGTAGGGATTTTAGGAAAGCGGATTATCTTCTCGGGGAAGCGGTGCTCTTTCGCATAAGCCCTTTGTTAAGTAAGGTGATGGTGCTCTTTATCTGCTGCTTTCCCTCCTGGCAAGTGACTTAAAGAAAAGAAGTGAAGTAAGCTCCCCCCGATACAAGCGAGCTAAGGGGCTTGAAGTTATCCCAATACCAGAGAGACACTTCACAGAGTGTGATACTAATGGTTAGGGGGATGGTAGTAACCCAACTGCAAGCACATGAACTCGCTATACCAATAGTTCTCTGCCCGCAACCCCAGCTCCTACTTCGAATGATAGAACGATTCGAAAGGGGCATACGTACGGCTTTGACTAAACGACTAACTAAGGCTAACGGAATAACAGAATCGGAAGCAGACGTAATCGAAAGAAAGCTTGGGCCGAATGGAAGGGGCTTGCAACGATGGAAGGCTTACGGGATAGGGGCATACTCATATAAAAAATTTCCTAACAAAATCAATGGGGTGAATAGACCGCGAGCAAAGCTTTTTTCTAGCAGTGAACCTTAATCAAAGACTGGGAAAGCTTACAAACAGAATAGAGCGAAGCCTTAGGATGATAAACTGATTGAAGGCAGACCAAGAATGATACCTCAGGATTATTAGGATGGCTCAAAGACTTATTCGTTCTTTTACTCAAAGGCGGATACGATAGAACCTTGAGATTTGATTGGAACAGCTCCCTTTCCTATTCCTCTGTCCGATTGCTTTCCTTCTTCCCTAA
Source organism: Solanum habrochaites (assembly GCA_027704765.1). Classification (NCBI taxonomy): domain Eukaryota; kingdom Viridiplantae; phylum Streptophyta; class Magnoliopsida; order Solanales; family Solanaceae; genus Solanum; species Solanum habrochaites. The sequence goes on along the minus strand of JAKWJA010001090.1, from coordinate 20,122 downwards.
CACTTTTACGAGAGAGCTAGACAGCGGGGATGAAGGGTTTCGCGAGGAAGAATCAATGGCCAGTAGTTCTAACAACTCAAACATCACTTACTGAAAGACTATTCTACGACCAGCCGCCTACTTAATTTTGCACTTTCCGGCATGCATTAAGCAAGTTCCATCTTCGGCGAAATGAGATAGAACGACAGCCTGTACGGGATAAGGGACTATGGGAATTACGATATGAACTGATCAATATATATATTCCAACAAAACAAAAGGAAGATGGTGAAAGACCACCACAAAGAGACCCTCGCTCACGCCTTAGTCTTATTCGAAAACAAAAGCGGATGGACCTTCCTCAAGAAAAAAGCCAATCTGATTTCGGGGGGCATGTAGGCGGAGAAAGGCTGGGAAACTATAAGGTCTCGTAGGAAAAAGACAAAACGTAGGTAGGCTGCCACGCGGAGTGAGGGTAACTAGCCAATTCCCCAAGGTCTAGTAAACTAAGGTGGTAGTGCAGACAAGGTTAATTCACTCTGGGATTGGTAGTCCCGTCTGCTCTGACGTCGGAATAATCATTATAATACGATGATAGCACCTGATTAGCAAGAAATTCCCAGCTCTCCTCTTAGCAATGATCTGTCTAGGGCTACTTTCTAAACTGCGGATTCTGTAATAAGACCCTATTCATGGGCATTCTCCGACTTAGAATCGAATTCATACCCGGCAATCTACGATCTACCCAGCGCCTTAGTCTATGTTGAATAGGCATACCCGACTTCCAGCTATTGTAAAATTAAGCTCCGATGCTTAAATTTCCTAGCGTGAAAAGCATTCTTTGAAGCAAAAAAATTCCGGTAACTCAAGCCTGCGTAGAATACTTGACTTTTCCATGTGCAAGACCACAAAAAGTATTACCCCCTAAAGCTCAGCTCTGCGAAGGCCTTTCGGAGATTGAACTTTCTTTCTCTTCATCCCGGTCTGATCGGTCGAGCTCTCGTAATCGATCGCTCATATGTCCATTTCGTTCTGGCTAGCAAAGTCGGGATATTCTATGTTTAATGATAAATAGTAAATTGTGAACTCAAGCTAGCAAAAAACAAGACTGAGGTCGATAGGGGCATTACTGGTAATTGCTAAGGTGCTTTCTGAAGTCTTAACCATTGGCTAGCGCTCATGTCCAGCTCTGTTTTCAACCTTTCATTTCATATAATCATTCCCGTATGCAAGACCCTTTATTCATCTTGCTATAGTCCAAGCCTTCTCCATCGGTAGTTGAAGCCGATTGAAAATGGATATAACTGGAAGGAAGGCTATATCGGTAAGATAGGAGGGTACGGTTAAGCAGGTAAGGAAGGCTCTCTCTCTCGATATGTGGTCTTGGGTTAAAGCCTTTCGCTATGTATTCTTTTGTTTTCTCTTTCTTCAAAGTCAGCAGATCGAAAGCACGAAAAGGAATGTCTTAGCGCTGCCCTATCTAATTCGAAATACGGTCTCTTTCTTCTATTCAAAATTCCTCTCCCTTCTTCTCGATCCCTTGTTTAAATTATTGGCTGTAATACCCACTCGTAAATGATGGTGTTAAGAATTTATCACTAATCAGGTGTGATCAGTCTTATAGTGTAAGAAGGAAGTAGAGTCCCTTCCAAACTCGTCCCAGAATGGGCGTATGGCCAAAGAAAAAACCCAAAAAAAAGAAGAAAACTAAAGGAGAAAATTTGTCAATAGTAAAAAGGGGTGCCTCCACAGGTTGACATCGATCCAACATAGTAGTAGCAATCAGCCAAAAAGCAACCAAACTATTCCTTGGTGAATCGGCGAAAACTTGAATACGTACATACATATTTTAAAAAGTGTAAAGCCAACAGACATAAAAAACTGGTGCTATTGCGGTAAACCTCCGATTTGTCAGGTATACTACGAAGAATGGCATGGATCGGTAGGAAATACCATTCTGGCACAATATGAGGCGGGGTGGACATCGGATTAGCAGGTATATAATTGTCGGGATGCCCCAAAACATTAGGAGCATAAAAAATCCAAATGGAAAAAAAGATAGCAAAAGCTACCCAACCTACTAGATCCTTTACATAAAAATAAGGGTAAGAAGCAATTTTATCCATCTCTGAATGTACACCCAATGGATTATTGGATCCATATTGATGCAATGCGGCCAGATGAAGAAGACTGGCGCCTACTAAAATAAAGGGGAGTAAATGATGAAGACTAAAAAAACGATTTAAGGTGGCATTGTCCACGGAGAACCCACCCCAAAGCCAAGTCACTATGGTATCTCCTACTACAGGTATGGCGCTAGCTAAGCTTGTGATTACTGTAGCTCCCCAAAAGCTCATCTGACCCCAAGATAGTACATATCCTACAAAAGCTGTCACAATCATTAATAAAACGAGATTTACACTCCGAGACACCGACACACAGTCCCTAGGGAACTTGCTATAACTGAATGATATAGGACCACGAAAAAAATAGACAGGTGAACCACAATGAAAAAACATATTGCCCCATTAGCATGCACATAACGGAGCAACCAGCCCCCTTCAACATCTATCATAAGGTGTTCTACTCTGTTGGAAATGCTGATCCACATGAGGTGTGTAATGCATAGTAAAAAAACGCCAGTCAGTATTCGAATGACTAAACAAATACCGCTAACGAACCGAACCCCACAATACTAAGATTTCGAGGGGTTGGATAATCTAGCAAATGTGATAAAGTGTAGAGATTATAGTTGTTAAGACGAGAGAGCTGTTGGTTCCTGATCGTCATTTCTTTTTTTCTCTTTCTATCGTACGACACTCTTGTTCCCCCTCCTTTTAGCATTCTGCGGGCCCTACTATGTATTTAAAATGTGAGTACCCTTTCTCCCACTCCGAAGAGGAGGGGTATACAGTGAAAAAAGGCTTCGAAGGGGGCTCGGATCCAACCTGGGTAATTGAAGAGTCGTCCGACTTCTGGTGATCCGAATAAGAGAGCGTTTTTACGCGTTCTTTCTCTCCAGCACCTCTCGGACTGATGCATCTTGCTGAACCAAGGCAAGCTTAGGAATGAAATTAAGGAAATTTAGGTCCTCTGTCCGCTTGGAAGATTTTTTTCCTACCTCGGCGAAAGAGGGCAAAAAAAGGGTGTGTGGGAGAAGAATTCAAAAGGAGAGAAAGATTCGTCCACCAAGCAGGGACAGATGCTGAAACACCTAAGCAATTGGGGTTTCGCTCATCTCGTGGGGTCCATCTCATCGGAATTACTTTGCCTTTTCCATAGATAGCTAAATTGAATAGATGAATCAGCTTCAGGAAAAGTAAGCCCCTTACTTGATTGGAATTGGCTTACGCCTGCGCCCTGAATCAATCAAAAAGCTTATTGATTTGATTCATCCCATTTCATTTATTTGGGCGAGAGGGAGACTGTGAGTCACCTGGGCTACGGATTTTTCCGTTGGTTGATTCTCGAAATTGAAAAAAAAAATAGGGTCCAGACACACAAATGAATAGGAAGCGAGGCGAGGGTCCTTCATTAAAGGGGGGAAAAGAGGGGTGGGCTTTGTTCTGGGGGGGCCTCCTTGCGCAGCTTTAGAAAGGAGAGAATGACTTTCTGAAATTCTCTCCAACCCTTTCTATCTATCTTTAGAAGTAGGGCGAGAGAAAGTCAATATGATATTTGCGTTGGTTTTTCCAACGAAACTAAGCACTTTTTTTCTTCTTTCTCATTCGGAAGGCTCAGTCCCACACCCTGACTTCAATGATGGGAACAACCTCCGCACTCCGACGCTCCACTGAACAACAGTTCTCCGCCTTACTATATTTAGAATAGTGGTCGATCCTTCGGAGTACAGTCGTAACAACATACTATATGTTCACGCGGTGATATTCTATCTTCAAAGAGTACACCCTGTACGGAGTCTATGTCTGGGGAGCATACTACAGGAGATAGACACAGGCGGGCGAGGGGTTCCCCCACTTCGATTCACGCCACGTTAGCATCTACGATCCTAGATAAGGGTAGCGTTAGTTCTTGTCGGCCGGAGCGGCTGGTAAGGACCTACTAACTTTTGTAACCTGCTGCAGAGCGGAACCCTTGTTCTATTGGTTTGGTGGTTGCTACCAAGACGATTTCTTTATGCCCATCAAAGGACCTCGAGATGCTAATCCACGAAAAAGGATACGAGAAATTTGGAAGAACTCATATACGGAATGAGGGAGACCCGTGTAAATACATCGGTTTCTTACTCGTGAAAAGGAACTCTTTCTTGGCAACTTGGACAACTTAGAACGATGTTTTTCCCGCATATCACTAGGAAGATCGGGATCTTTACAAAGGGCTTTATAAATATTTCGTCTCAATTCATATTTAGCCTAGCCGCGAGCAATCTACGTTTGTGATTCGTATAGTTCGTTCTCAGAAATCTTTACTGAGTTTACCCTAATATTTTGCAAAAGCCGCTCCCACGGTGGTTAAAGTCTCATCTTGTGTGTTGGCCGATTACAATAGTAACATTGAACCCTCGAATTGTTCGAGAGTCTCGAAATGATCTTCCAGTTCGGGGGAGAATTCGCAACATTCCGTTTCCCAGCGAGAAAGTTGAATGGACCTCTCCTTTATTTCTATGCGGAGAATCTAACAGAGCATTACGTGGGTATTAGGACCAAAAAATGGACATTCCATGCCCTCGGAGAGTGCTTGTGTGATAGGTCACGAACATATCCTTTTTTGCTTTTATGTGACCCAAGGAATGGATTGGATCGAAAATGACTTTCCTGTGAAGCCCATTTGTTTAATTTCTGGCCGCACGGGAATCTTCCATAGACAATTTTCCATTTTGATAGAAGGTGTTGTCTTGGTATACTATTATTTTACACGATCCCGGAACTTCCATAAGTGGCGTGATTCGGTTTGAGCAACGGATCTGACGTGAAACATCCTCGTAATTGAAAATATAGTGGAAACATGAGTTGACCATAATGAGTATTAGATTGAAGTTATCTAAAGAAGACGCCAACCTCATATCCGAAGCTACAAAAGTGCCCGTACTCTTTCTTGTGGTCGAAGTGTAGTGTAGTGTGGTGAGGTTTGCCTCACGAAAGAGTGGGGAAATTGGGATCAAAAAAGGCAGGAATTACGCTCTTTCAAGTTCAAGAAAGATATTAATGTACTTATGCCCTTTCAATTGCCGAAATGGAAGGGCTTTGCACTCGTACCCAACTGGAGAATTCCTTCAGGTGCAAAGCGTAATAAGTCCTTTCACTAAGCGCTCCCCACTCCCATTGGGGAGAGATGAGCACCCTGATTCTGGTGCCTGCTGAGTAAGAAGAGAATCAAAAAGAATAGTCCCGTCCCACAAGTGCAGCTTGAATATGTTTTTCAATCTGCACTTGCGTATCAACAACGGAGTCTATCATTTCTTCCCTATAAGCTTTCCCCCATAAAACGGTTCTTAACCTACTCGCGAGCTCCGCTCGACGGGTGTCGTCATCGAGAAGCGGAGGGTGGAGCTCTGGGATCAGGGGCGGTTGATTATCCTGACCTGGGGTTGGAGCCGACGAGGAAGGTGAATTCCATAGATCCGTTTGGGAAATGGAATGAGTAGGGCTCACTTGCTGCACTTCCTCCCCAAGGTCCGAATGCAGGCGGACTGTCCGAAAGTCCTCGAAAAAAGAGGACGAAGGGGGAGGGCTGGGGGATGCGGGGAGTCATTTTCCTCGGATAAGTTGGGTACGTTTGCCAATTATCCGAAACCCGACCGAATCCACCGACCTTCCTCAGCGGAATTATCTCCATTTGTAAAGCGGCGCAAATCGCCTACCAAACGATTAGCGAAAAGAAGAAGGGATAGGTATTCCAAACCAAAGATCCTAATAAAGAAGAAACCGTTAAGCATGGAAAGTAAAAAAGAACCTTTGACCCTCTCTATAATACAGGTAGGATCAAGCCAATCCAATGAGAAGGAGACAGGTATTCAAAAAAGGGTACATAGGAGAATCATTTAGATAATAAAAGGCAAGGGTCGAAGGACTTTTTGGAAATCGATCGGTGTAAACATGATATTCATGTTTCTTTGTCTTTCTTAGCTTCCCCAAAAAAAAAGAGAAATGGTAGGAAATCGACGGTTGGATTTGGTTATCCAACCAGGAAAGGCATGGGGCTTTTGGATGGTAAACTAAACACTTAGTAGGCATTAGTTTTTTTTTTTTTGCCAACTCAGGTCTTTGATGCACATACGATATTATTTGCCAAACTCACACGTGTAAGCGCTATAGTACAGCTGATGACTCGGTGTGCTTTGTGTAACCGGGGGGCTGGAAACCAAAGGAAAGAGTGTACCCGGCGTACCTTCCTCTCATCAGGCAAAGCTATCCGACCCTCATTGAAACCTTACCCTTCTTCTTCTCGCTCTTTTTAATCGTCGAAATTATCTCAATTGTGCCCCACTGCCATTGGAGCACTCTCTGATACGTGTTCTGGAATTCTCCAATTCAGTGGAGTGGGGCTTACCTTGAAGCGGATTCCAATGTCATAGCTTTTGCCTTCCCCGCTCGCTCTGTTTTTTTTTATTCGGAACCCAGTTTCACCACTCTATCTCACTATGGCCACCCTGCTGGAGAAGATTACTGGACCACCTTCTCCCGTATTACTACCTTGTTTTGTTGTGCCAAAAGGAACTAAAAGCGTACTTTGCTGCTAATCTGGTAGCCATCTAGCAGTATTTCCTATTTTTTGACTTACTTCTTTCTCTTTCTGTTTTTGGGGTTTTTTCCTGTGGATGTGCAACCTCTTCTTTAAGAAAGGAGGGAGAGGGGCCAGTTTGGAGTCTAATTTCTTGATTCTTCATTAATAAGGGTGTATGACAAGAAAAAGTACTCTTTACTGTTGAAGAAAGAAAAGTAGATTTTACAACGAGCTTGGATTCATTAAGATGAAAACTTCACACAGGAAGTGTATGTCACGTATATTTGTTAGTCTATTATTGTTGGGTTTTATGGGCCTCCATGTGTTTGTCTGTGTGCGGTTTCTGAGCTAGGAGCGCTTGGAATTTCAGTCCTACTCATTAATATACTCTAAAAAAAAAGTGCTCTCCCTCTTATGGAGATAGGCCTCTTCTGCGGGCCAATTCTCTTTAAAAAAAAAGTGCATTCCCTGATCGTAGACCATCATGTATTATCTTGAACTTTATAAGTGAAGTTCCTCTTTCACCCCCCCCCCACCCACCCCCATGCGTGAGGAATGTATGAAAGTGAAAGGGCATCATGGTAGGGGGGTAGGACGGCCAGTGTCACATTCCTGGGTGATTAAAGATAGGTAGGCGTAGTGAACGGCAATCGGGCATAATTCGTTAAAAACGAATCTGTATAATGAATACATATTCTGAAGCCATACCGCGAATCTCTTGTCTTCTGGTAAAGGGTTGGAATCAGTCCACAAATGACTTCCTTCTTCAAATTAGATCCCTTGCATCGGTCGCATCTGCCATGTCTCAATCGGTCGATCTCTAAATGTCAACTATAGGAAACTGACCAATAGCCCTTCTTTCTTTTGGTAAAGGTTAACGGTCCTCTTCAAACATTGGTGCATAACGGGAGGCTATCTCAGTATATTACCTTTCATGTAGTTCTTTAATTTAGGAGTTTCTTATTTTAGGATAGTAGCTTCGGTCGATAGGGTAAGCGCTCATTTCGTTCTTGCTTGCTTTCATTCTGTTATGAGAGAGAGCTGCTATACGTCTATTCTCTTTAGACAAATGACTGTCCGCTGGAAAATACAGAGTAGGATCAGCCATTTGTGAATGAAAGAACATTTCATTGCGAATAGTTGACGCTAATCTTCCTGCTCGTAAGAGAGTAAAGGTTTTGCATTACTTGATTAATTCGCGAATTAATAGTAATAGAAACTAGGGTCCACGTAGCTACTGATGTAGCTGGTGTTACTGAAGCTTTTGCTAGATATGCTATTGGCTTAACTGGCTCTAAACCCTCCCACCGGATAAAGGAATGGAATTTCAAGTACAAGTAGTCGTCTACACTTAAAAGCTTTCTTGTCTTCACTGATCAACATTTAGTTTGGCCTAAGATTTTCTAAGTCCGACGCATCACTTACCTTTCGTCATCGTGGGTCCATAACCATTTTACTACCTATTTATGTGGTTGATATCTTGATCACTGGCATAATCACTCAGCCCTTGAGGATGCAGCTTCTACGGATTGAGGTTATTCCCCGCTAGAATGGGCCAGGCGGGATGGGGGAGCGGTCGAGCGTGCAAAGGCGCAAGTCGAGCAACGTATCTGAACTGAAATGTAAAAAAGCGTGGAAAAGAAAAGGTCGGCTTTTCTTTTTCTTTTATACCTTGATTAGACGGAACTACATGAAAGTCTGACGGTACTCCATGGAATCTAAGTCACTACACACCTTATCCAGTCTTTTGTCCCCTGCCGGCCGAGTTTTGATCTTGGGCCCTTGACGGAAACTACACTAAAAGAACAGTGCTACAGAGGAACTCCACCCTTCCCTAACCTAAGTGCGTTGGAATTCACACCTTTTAGCAGTGTATATAAACAGAAGTATTTCATGATGCAGATGATAAGTTAATCGTCTTATCTTCATTTTTATTTAAAGACCTTTTAGGGGTGGAATAAGAATTTAGATCAGCTATGACTCCAGCATAAAAGAGTCACTTACATCCTTGAGCTGTGATGTTGGACAGTTAGCTCTAAGTAATCCTTTTTCGTAGTGTCCCTCTCCCAGTGGAGCCGAGCCATCTACTTCTCTAAGACCTGTTCCCAATGATGCCCGATCAATATGCCCCTCGAATTTGGAAGGAATTACCCCGCTCGACCTAATGCTTTTTCCATCTAATCTCGTCCGAACCCGAGACCATCAACAGTGCATAAAGAGACACCTGGATTCCATTTCTTTGATCTTTCTACTTCTCCGAAACACAAGTAGGTAGGCTCATCTTATGCCACTTCCAGGGCCGTCCCTGCAGAAACAAAAGGCCTTCTCTTTCGGTGCTAGGCGAGGTTTGGAACCCCTAACCATCTCTTCTATTTCATCTCAATTGCTCGCACCTCTGCTTGAAACCTCCATATAACAACCCCCTTGGTTTGTTCTAGCTAGGCCATCGCTAACCATCTAACGATCTTCTTCCCCCCCCCTTTTTTGCCCCCCTTTTTTCCATTAATATAATATAAGTGCTTCAGCCCCCCCACAACATAAGCGGGTGTGAAAGCCCATCTGCGCTTGCCAATGACCGGAAAGAAAGCGCTCTGCTCAAAGAAAGGCTTGAACAACGGATAACAGAACTTTATGCAGCACTTGCACCTCGCTCTTATAGTATAACATTCTTCTTATGGTCAGGGGTAGCGAGACCTGAAAGAAGCGTTAAAGAATCGAAGGGAAAAAAGAACAAGAAGTGCAGCTATCTCCGCCTCACAGCATCAGTTTACCGCACAATATTTTCGGTTCACTTCGTCACACTCTCGATTAACAGAAGGGGGATATGGTTCAACCCCGGTCCACAGGCTCTCGATCTTTATCTACAGGGTGCTTTTCACTCTCCCTTTCCCCCCTTTCTTTTGAATGCCAGGGATGGAAAAGCAAAGATCATATCTTGATGCGTGTATCGTACTGCTATCCAAACGAAGATTAATTACCTACCGACCATGTTCGTTCTCTGTGTTGGGCGGCTTTACGCTATCGATAGAGGAAGTTGATATGCGAGATGGACAAAGTCGGCTTCATCTAATGCTTGCTCTCATCTTGCGAAGAATGTTTTTAGTCCTTTTCCCTGTCTGTCTACTGAAAATGGCTTAGGAATAGGTCCCTGCCCAGTGGTTTTGGAATAGATCAATCCCTGCTTTGGCTGTCTCCTTCCATTCTTATCTTACATGTGCATTTCTGATTCAATTGCATAAGCCCTAGTTTCGACTGACGCAGCAATCCTTCCCTCACATCGGATTCACTTGTCCCACCCTCGCTTCCTCCTTGAAGGCCTAAGGAAGAGCCTATTCATGTACAGTTGATTCTCGAACAGTAAGAGCTAAGACTGATGCCCCTATTCCCTCCTATTCACTCCTTGGCCTTTTCTCATCCTTATCGTAGGGGACTAGAGCGAGCTGGCTAAGCCGCATCTTCTGCTTTCTTTGCATTTGGCATTTGTCCTGAAAAAAGCCCTTATTGCAAAGAGCTAGATTATTAGTTCTAACCTTTAGATTCACGTCCGGTAATGCTACATCTAAGAGCTTATTCTTCATGAAAATATCTGCGTCTTCTTGCTGCGGATTCGTGAAAAGAGCTAAGATCCGCTGCTATTTCCTAATTCCGTGCCACGGTACAGGATATTTGCCGATGGATGGAGTGAGTGGAAGTTTTTGTGTTCCTCGATGGAAGTCCCGAACGAGATAAGCCATAGGTTCGTAGTAGATATAGTATGCAAGAATCAGTGAAGCGCTAACAAAGTTGTCCGGGAACGCATGACGAGCAAGAAGTCCTTGAACTCCTCCTGGGGCTGTTGATCGGGCTTGGAGTTCCATATCTCTGAAGAGTAACTGCAGCACGCCAACGGATTAACTTGAGGGCCCAAGGCTCTTGCTCAGCACAATAGTAGCAAAGCAAAGGGGGTTAAGTATTAATTCTCAAGTAGAGCTAGCCTAGGAGAGTTCATCAATAGAAGATGCTTTACTTCTTAACTTTCTTAAAGCGTTGACTTCTACTACAAAGGTACCTTTCGTTTTCTTATTAGTTGCTTGGCTTATAGGTATGGGTAGGTGCCTTAGTGGAATTGTCGATAAGCAAGACCTTGCAAGTCCTTTTTCTTGTTGGTTTTAATAGTATGGGAAATCGGGGGTCGAGTCTCGGGCGAGCGAATCTTCTTTCCGGTCAAGCTTAGACCTATCTTCCTTCCTTCCATAAAGAAAGGGGTTGTGAGTCTTGCCGTGCGAAAAGTGCATTCGACGGAAGTCTTCAAACCGCTCACATTACGTCCCTTCCGAAAGGAGCCATGAAAAGCTTCTATCATTCCCGAACTTACGGAAAGGAGGCTAGACCAAGGCAGAAAAAAGAGTAGGCATTCAAATGATACCCCCAACTAGAGAAATCTTTGGTGGGACGATTCGGGGCGTATCACCTAGCTAACAGCTAACCTGGACGTGGAGAAGGAAGGAAGAAGAGGAAAAGTCTTAGCCCCAACGAAACGATTCAGGGGTGACAGGCTTCTGGATCCACTGCTTACCCACCTGAGTCGACTATTGATCTGTCGCACGAGCCCGTTTTCCTTGCGTAGAGCAGGGCAACTCTTCAATGTGGGATAGACCCTGCATCAAATAAGGCGACTTCGGAACTACTATTCCATTATGCTTGTCCCCAACCTTTTGATCCGCAGCAAGGCTCTTTACTAAAGGAAAGGAAAATAGGAGCTCGATCGGAGTACTGGGAAGTAGGATTGCAGGGGGGATGATCAAAGACGACTTCTCTCACGCGGTATGTATTCGACGATTATGACTTCTTGTCATTGACCTTGGCGCCAGCAACCTTTTGTAGGCTACGAATCAGGGAGTCAGAGCTAGAAGGAGGAATTTACTATGGAAGGGGGCTTGAGGCTAGAGGACGGTGTTGCTCAAGATGCAAGAATGGCTAAGGAAAGTCACCAGCTTAGTGGAAAAGCGCACTTACCTATTGAATTGTGTTTGCGAGGCTCTTGCCTGCCCCCCCCCCCCCCCCCCCCCCCCCCATCTGTTTGTACGTAGGAATATGGAACTCCCAATGGAATGGTTTTCAAACCTCTGCCTAAGGTCGAGTTACTATCTCTTCTTTAGCTTTAACTTGAACGCACGTGACTCACTCGACCGAAAGAGAGAAAAGACATTAGGAGCACTCATTCCTTGTACCCGGGGAACTGATTCATAAGGAAGGGGATCTACACCAGAAAAGGAGTTTACGGCCGGTTCCCATATAGACACTTTAACTCACATTGCTTTAGGCAGTACTCTTCTTACTAAAGAAGAAGACTTACTGAAAGAGGGAGCAAATCCGTCACTGGACGAGGAAGAAAAGGCAAGGAAGATCTGTACAAGATAGAAAGTTGATTAGAAAGCGTTAACAAGACTATCAGACCAAGAAAAGAACTGCGGGACGAACAACTACCTAAGGCTTAAAATGACATAGAATAAGTGGAATCTCATGCAAACAAAACAGTGAGGGAGGTGGTTAACCGGTGCTGAGAGAACTACCTGGGATGCTTTACAAGCGATATTCCAAAGGAATGGGAACATTGGTTACCATGGGCAGAATAGTGGTACAATACCACTTGAAATTCGGAAACCAAACAAAGAGCGTTTGAAGTGGTATATAGGCGCCAACCACCCCTAATTAGGTCCTATACTCATTAGTCCGACAAAGTGCATCAAGTTGATTGCGACTTACACTAGGGATTGTGTTTGCAACTTTGAAAGGATCTCACTATCAGGACGGGAGGGGTTTATAACGATTCGCGAGAAGCTATAGTTTTTATTAAAAACTTAAAACCATACGCTTTGAACAGAGCTCCCTCTATGACTAGTGCTACTGCCCCGGATTGAAAGGAATGAGAGATCTGCATATAGGCAACGATTGACGTATACAAACTGAAAAACATAAGCAACCTAAAAAGCTAGGGGGTGACGGAATCGTTGCTTTCCACAAATACTAATATTACTGAGTTGTAAGCAAAAAAAATGCTAAACCAGCTTTGTTTCCAGGAAGCACAAAAAAGAATGTACATAGCGAGGTGGTAAGAGCCTATTTCAAGTGAAAAAATAACAATAGGCATAAGTTGTCTTAACAACGGGGCAACAACCATGTTTTGCCAATGAGGCCGCGAGCTTAATGTGTTTTTTGTTGGGACCCAGATTGAAGGAACCTCATGAATGCTTTGTCACCTTGCACTATCTGATAATCGCTTTTGCGCAGGCATAAAGAGTCTTCCTCTGTTTATATGTCACTGATTGACTTGAGTAGGAGCTTCCCTTTCTTCCCGTATGTGCTTTCTCTCCTTCTTGCCATTCTTTGAAACAAAAAAGGCCAGGAGTCAGCCAGTTTCTTTAATAAGGGTAAGCAAGTACGTACGCAAAGACGCGTAACCTTCTTTCTAAGAGTCTAGTCCTAGGGTACTGTTAGCCATTAGGAAGAAGGGGAACGAAGCTCTCATGTCTTGAAGAGATGATAAAGAGGAGAAATACCGCGTTACGAGATGAAAAGACGATAGGCGAGTCTGAGAAGGACATGAATAGGCTCCGGTTATTCCTCATCAAATGCGAGTTGGAAAGGCGAATAACGACTTCTGAGGAGGTCTGACTGAAAGAATTGGTTTTTATTCCTCTCCTTTTAGTTGAGGACTTCGTACCTCTCCTCGAGACATTTTTCACGAGACAATTCACAATTGTCTTTACGCAGGTGAGCAGTCCTAATGATGCCTTCAATGACATTGTCTTCGACGTACGACATTACAGATTCCTTTTGGTGATTAAATTACGTAGGTTAAGATAGCGCGTAGCATTCGCTAAGGGACACAGAATCACCGATCTACTAAGCTTTATATTGATTCAAATCCAAATCGTTGCCTGACAGGAATTTGACCATACACAAGAGTAGTACACGGCATGTGTTAAACATATAGATAAGTCACCTTCAAAACGAACCACGTATGAGCAAATTGACACTTAGATAAGAGGAGGAAGTAGAAGAAAATCTTCATACGCTATTATTCAATCCAATGAATTTTGCAAACACCAAGAAACAATGGAGATTCTGTCTCGCTTACCTGCCAGCGGGAGACCACAATTAGAATAAATAGAATAAGAGGCATTGGACCTAGAGCTATTCTCTTCCCCTGAAAAAAAAATAGGATGTTCATTTGGCATGAGTAGACTAAGAGCCCTTACCTTGATGTTGCGCTAAACTGTGCCCTATAGCTAGTGAATCCTTTGAATCATAGGATGGAAAATCAGTAGATACCGGGCTTGGAACATGTATCTCACACAAGCGTATAAAAGGCAGATCTTGAAACTAGAAACTCTGGTTTGGACAAATGAGAGGATAGGCTATGACGAAGTTTAGAAATATGGCAAGAAAAATTTTCCCGTTCTGTCTTGGCACGGACAAGTCTGTCTGTCTTCATTCCAATCATCGATTCGATCGATCAACTACGCCATCAATCCTAACCATCTCTCCTGAAGCCTTTCCCTTCTAGTATAGAGACCTCCATCGTTATTGAAAAACATAGGTCTCGGCAGGCGGAGGAAAACAAAAAGAGACAAAGAAGATAGAAGGATAGAAAGCGTCGGTCCCAGTTGTCTCGTCTAGGGATATTTCTTCCCATCCTATTGTCGAGCCGAATGTGGGCCATACCCAAGATGACTATGCCACAGCAAGACGAAATCTTTATAGTAAGATCCTTCCTGCGCTTCGGATATGAAGAATTTGATCGTAGGAAAGATGAAAAAGGCCCCCTCTTTCTCCAGAACTTGGACTCAATCCACATCCCTTGCTTGAACCTTCTACACCGAACTCAATTCAATAAAGTTTCCCCGTCCGATAGGTGCTATATATAGTGGGCGATTTACCTAGTAATCGGCATTCGGCGAAGCAACTTCTTTATTCTATTCGCTACGGTTTTGGGTCCTGATGAATCGTATCAATAATCGGATAAGAAACAAATCACTGACGCTGTCAACTTACAGACCTAGATTCGGACACTAAACAATGAACTTCTCTTGCAACAAACAAATACAAGTCAAACCTTATGTTATGAAGAAGAGCATACGATTGTGGACTGGAACCCAAGCCCTCACTTCACGTCTTCTGAAGATGTTTTAGAACGGCAATGGGGGGACATGACTCTCTTCTCCCTGATCCATCGAGTGCCAAAAAGGCTTCTCTTCGAATGTGCTCGGGGGGGTGGGGCATTAAGCCTGGTTTGGAACCCTGCCGCGGTCTCACCCTTCGTCTTTCTTGGTGTGAATGTTTTTCTATTCATATCGGTGTGAGCAAGAAGAGATGGCCGTACGTAATAGAAGGGCGAGGCCGAGATTAGATTGACTTCCCTTCATCCAGTTCCTAGTTTCTAAGCTACTGATGAATCTAGCTATGAGGGATTCCTCATCTCATAGATGAGGGTCGAAACGAAAGAAGGAAGGATTTTGATACCTCAACTTGATTTGTTGATTGCTTCTTTGGTTGATTGATTCTTGAAGACAAACATACAGACAGTGACACAGATCCATTTCTGCTTTCATTTCCTGCTAGTTTGGTTGCACTTGGGCTTAAAAGCGACTTCCAATCTAAATCAAAGGCTATGGTATTGCTTCAAACCCACTTGGTGAAGTAGTAGTCTGTAGCTGGTGATAACAAAATGGTGACCATGGACTAGAAGGGAAAGCGGAGGTACGGGAAAGAGGGTTCGCTAATGGATTCCACTCAAGAAAAAAGCCTTGAAGTCGTCTCAACTGCTAACAGTTCCAAATGCCCAAACAGGGAAGAAGAAGTGGTATCTGTTATAGATCCAAGGCATTGATCACATACTCCTTATCTCACCTGCTGCATTCTCAGTTTGGCAAGGTTAGAGTAGGTGAGAGCTGGAAGAGTATCTGTCATCTGTGTGATGCTTCAATGACTTCCAAATCTGTGGCTTTGGTTAGGTGGATCAAGCCACCACTGCTCTTTGTCAAGCTTAATAGTGATGGTCGCTGTAGAGATGGTATTTGTGGAGGTGGTGGTGTTGTCAGAGATAGTATGGGTGCTCTTATTATGGCTTACTCCATTCCCTTGGGTGCTGGAACCAGCAACTGGGCAGAAGCAAAGCCTGATTTTTGGCCTTCTTAAATGGTGCATTGACGAAGGTACAGGTTGGTATAGGGGAGACTTAGTCCTTATTGCGTCAAGATGCACTTCACGAATGTGCCCATATGCTGTTGAAAGCCTAGCTCATCCTCATCCATGACTAGTTAGAAGTTCAGCTCGTCTCAGGGCACTATTCATCAATATCGATTATCATCAAGAAGAAACTTTAGCCGCTTCTTATCAGGAACTTGTATCAGAAATACCGTAATGAAAGGAAGATAGGAGTTTGTCGATAGGTATTTGACCAAATAGGATCGTCAAGCTGTATGGCCTATCACTAAAATACCCCTAGAGGGTGGATAAGGCTACCCCTAAGCGGAGGCGAAAAGGGTTTCCATGAAAAAAGATTTTCCCCACAGAAGTTCTGTGAATAAGTGCTTGTTCTGATTAATGAGCAAGGACAAGGAATATCCGTCTTCTGCAAACCGGATGCGAGTGAACTCAATTCATTGATACCCCCTTTTTCTTAAGTCAACTAGTATCGTAAGTAAATTTCCTCACGGTGTTCAATCATTTGATAACCAGAGTCATTCTTTGATAAATGATCACTATGAGTCAGACTCAATAGAATTTGATCAATCCTATTTTCTGTCGTTAAGGTGGAGAACTGAACCAAGAATTCTCTTTCTTCATCCTCAATCGAATCACTGTTCGCGACCCAGGATTCTATTTTATCATCAATCCAATCCCCGTTTTTTCTTTTTCTGAAAAATGAATAGATCTCTTTACTTGTATGACTTAGATGTCTCGTATTTTCTCGAAAAAGTGATTCTATTGATGGGATTTGGTATGAGATCGATGATCTCGATGAGATTGATATTCCAATCTTTCTTCTTAGAACGTATTGATTTGACCCCATAAGCGGGGCCAAGCATGTTGCCGCCAGAAGCAAAACCGTATTATAATCTCTAATTGTTAAGAGCAAGTAGAAATGGGATTCTTTAAACAGTAAAGGAAGAATTATGGTTTCAGATGGGGATCCTATCCAGAGAAGTTATCGCAAACTCCATCCTAGATGATGGAATCATCAAATATTTGACCTTTTCGAACTCTGTCTCTAACTCACTAGAGGCAAGGGACCAAAGAAAGATAGAAGATGTGTACGAAACGAGAGTTGTTCAAACTAGCATATTGGAAGATCAATCGGCCAAAATAAGACATGAGCGGCACGATTTCTAAGTTTCTTCCCTTGACCGAAATCTGTAACGTCATTAGCCAGATTCATTTTGTTGCCTTTCCCTGATCAAACTAGAAGTTACCAAGGAAAACATGCATACACTGAATAGGGAGCAGCTTTTACACCAGCTAGGCCTCAGATGGGAAATGGGTGGATAAGGATTGTTGTGCTCAGCCCTGGGACTACAATCATGAATTGAAATACAGAGCTCTAAGTTTTGAAACTTCAACACAGTCATTCCTTTAGTAGCGCGTTGCACAACGTCTATTTAGGCTCATTCCGTGCTTACTCACTTCACTCGCTCTCGTCAGTCGCGGTTCTTCATCTGTAGATAGCCGCGCGAGAGCTCTGAAATTCCATTCCAGTTCAGGGTCCTTAGTCCAGTCGAATGGCGAGCAAAGGCTCGGACACTGCTAGCGAAGCTTAGACAGGAGAATCCATATGCATATAGAGCCAATCACACTGCGCTCTCTCTTTAAGGCCGGTATGTAGAATAGTCGGAGCGGAGCAGAGCAACGGAGAAAAGTGGGTTGTTTGAACTTTGACTCTTATTGTAAGTAAGGAGCTGAAAAACAAATCCTTGGAGGCCCTCATTCTAAATGCAAGCTAGCTCTTACTTGTGTTAGGAGGAGGCTACCTAAAAACAGGTGACTGCCCTGGATTTTCTTCATTGGTAGGCCATCCGTGAGTGATAGAACAGGGAAAAAAAGAAAAGTCGTATAAGAACGAGGCGGGACTATCACCATCTCTTTCTGTTCGCTTCCAGAGGTGCTTAAGTGGTCATTATCCGGGTGAAGGGATGGGCTGGCGTAGGGGTAGGAAGGGATTGTGGCACTTTGGTTTTATTAGCGAGGAACGGGAGGAAAACCCTTTCACTCGGCGTTGAATGACAAAGCTAAAAAGCTTTAGGCATATTTTGAGGCAAGTTCAAAGCTTCCAAAATTCCTGGAAGCCGACGCGACGGCCTATCACAGAAAGGAAACAGGTAGGTAGGAAACTATTCTTATTGTAGAAATCGATCAGTTATTTTTGATCTTGTCGGGCTTGGAAAAGCTTCCTTTTCCACTTCACAAGTGGAGTGAGCATGTAGAAGAAGCTTCTGTAGAAGAGCACCACCACGGTTCAGGTCCCGACACATGGGGGATTAATTCAGCTCAAAGGGGATCGTGACTCAAGGAAGAATGAGACCAAATTGGAAAGTCGCCCCGGACCGAAGAGACCTAGATGGCAAACCTAAACCGAGTACGTAATAATTGAGAAAAGGGAAGACCCACCCCCAGGCCAGAAAACAGGCGCCGCCGACCTACTCCGCCAACCAGCACAGTGAATAAGAAAGGATCACGTCCCAAAGGTTGGCTAGGTAATCACCGTCTACAGGTCGAACCGTCATGATATCAAAGTGCTAAAAATACTGATGCCGGTGAATTCAAGAAATTCGGGGGTGGGTGTGGGTGATATACACTCGAAGGCGTTGGTTCCCTCGGTTGCCTTAGGGCGAAAATCATCTGCTTGCTTGGTCTCACTTTCGTGAGCAGGCGCTTCTAAACGGATTCTGGATTATATATATTTGGGAAACTAAAAGGTGGCTGGTTGAAGGGAAAGATTAAAGATAATCCCTACCACTTATCCTTCCCAAAAAAATATGTAGGCTTGCGCAAAAATTCCCTAGAGATTCATAATTATTGGAAGCAATTATTGAATATATGACCAGAGTGTAATTAGCTTCCCATTTTGTTCTTCCTAGAAACATGTTATTACATTAAGTGTAGTGTGTCCTGCTGGGAGTGGAAATTAAAGCTAGTAAAAAAAAGGGGTACAGAAAAGTGTGGCTGATTGGTTTTTTACCATGTCAGCCACACTCTCATTTAGTCGACTTGATAGTCCGAATACGAGGAAGTGTCTTAATCTCGGACCCTCTCTAAGTTATAGGGGATCAAATGAAAAAAGGAAACAATGGTAGTTTCCATCTTTCTTATTAAATATGTGAACAACCAATGATCGGGAGAAAAGGGCTTTTCAATGGTGGATAAGCGGAGGGAGGATTTAGTAAAGGGATATAATGCCGCTTTATACTAATCTAGTCCCGAGTTTGGTATTAGGTAGAAGCTCAACAATTCCTCCACCTCACCTCCACGGGCGAATAGAGTCTACTAGACTCGCCAGAAAGAGTGAGGTAGACATATTCTAGGTCATGTCGGAAGGGCTTCCGTATAGTTTTGGGTTTTTGTTTGTAACGTTGTGAATGTTCCCCTCCTTTCAGCGAGTGGACCAGTGACTTCGGTTATCCTTACGAGGGAAGGAAAAAGGAGTTCCAGAGGATTTCCATTCAATATTCATTTGGTTTTTCCGCCACCATATTTTGATCTTCCTCTTCTTCGATACGGAATACCAGGCAAATCATTTGACTCCTCGAATACAAGGGAATGTAAACCTGGCGAAATCTTTCACTCTACCTCTCTATTAAGACCATAGAATTTCCTGCAATTATGACCTTCAGCTGGAATGTGAAGCAAAAATATATCCAGTCGATTGCTCAACCGTTTATTTGGCATTCTTACGTGGGCTGAAATTAGGTTTTTCGGTGTTCTCGTTGAAAACACGCGGGCATACTCCTTGCTCTGGGGACATTGATCCAAACGCTGGAGTGACGGTTTACCGTGCGCCGTTTTATTCTCTACCACGAGAAATCAATTGATTTTTTAATGTACGCATAGCTCTTTCCTTTGTCCTTCCCCCCGATTTTTGCCTATCCTATTGGTACTCCCCGATCCGAAGCACACTTTCCAATCATAGAGAGATCCAATCGTTCCAAAATCAATAAAAAAGGCCATCTGGACCCAAGATCCAAAATGGACAATCTTGGTTGTGGAGTGGGGGTACGCCCAGAAGGAAAAAGGTTACTTCCGGATAGGAATAATAAATAAAATGGAAACAAATAAAATCTTATATTCCAAACGACTTCTGGCATACAGAAGGTCGAACACCACATTCATAGGCCGACAATTTTTCTGGATAGGTCGAAACTATGGAAGAAAATAGAAAAGGAAGAGGAGTGGGGATCAAAGAACCTGCGGGTCTGATCAC
>JAKWJA010001089.1:0-29175 GCA_027704765.1 Solanum habrochaites | reverse complement strand
TCCCATTAAGTTTTACAACTTTAGGATTGAATTAGAGTCAACTTTACAAGAACAACCAATAATCTAACCCATATCAAATCTAGTCAATATGTCACATCATTATCACGTTAGGTCATCTCATAAAACCGACATAAATATGTTCATAGAATATCAATTAACACCAAGGCCCTGCATAATCGGGTGGAACTATATTGCAGTTATTCCGAAGGGCTCTTTCGTTTGCTTTCAACATTAATGGAAAGTAACTTCTAACTTCTAGGTCAATCAACTCCACATCATAAACCCCTAACTAAAATAAGACTACTACCATGTCATTCCAAAACATAAAAGGAACAACTAACTCACAATAAAATAAAAGTAAAAAATTCTAACAACGCATCATTCCGTACGCACTCATTCTTATTACAAATAACACATCCTTTTTTTATATATTCATACAATGTTCTATGCATCAATTCTATACATATTTCCACAACATCCAATCAAGGACAAGTTAGTTATTTTCCAAAAAATGTTTAATGTAGCTGTGCCTACTTTACAGTTAGCATTGCTCCAAATTCCAAAAATGCAAACATTTAGGCAATGATGGGAAAAGCTGACATAAAATTACAAAACTTTACCACCTCCACTACTCCTACATAACAATGCCTACACTCATTAGAACTAGGATCAAGTCTATACAAGGACTCCATACATACTAGCACCTTATCAATTACAACTAGACAAAGGAGACAGTGAACACATTTTTAAGACATCATCTTAGGTCGCCATGCTTCCTTAGGTCACACTAAACTATTTCAACTGGAAATATAGTTTTTAGATACTACATGCAAAACCATAATCGCAACATATTATTATTAAAAGGACTCATTTTTAACCATAGTACTTCTAACATATTTACTTCTATCATACACATCTTTTCTCAATATAACATGCTACATACCATAGTTTTTATATATACCATAATTTGCATACACTCACATCCAAACAACATGATTCTCACAGTTCACACACTATACTCATACAACCATAAACCAATAACATTTAAAGCACTGTCTCCTCCATTCACACCCGCAGCAACACATTCATCAACATCTTTCATCTACTAACCCTTACTCTATCAACCTTCTACAAAGAGCCACAACACCGAAGAGTGGTGATCTTGGACTCAAATACAGTCATCATATTATTTCCTTATTGTAAAAAAATAAAAGTACAATTTGGAGCCTTGACATGGTTTCACACGAAATACGAATAGAAGAAGGGAACGCGATCAACGCTACAGCCCCAGACATTTGATTATGGCCCAACGTCACCCACAATGAAAATAACCTATACTAAACTTGCAATTGAGACTCTTGGACCAAAGGTTTTAAAACCTCATCTCGGAACCACGTTTCAATCACAGCTGGACTAACATCGTACTGACTTCTCGGGATCGGTACTCGCCCAATTTTCTCATTCCATCCATTGACATAGTAAATTTAGTTGGAATTTAAAAAACTTTCATATCAAAAATATCTAGAACTTACTTCATATATAGATACAATAAGTCATATACATATTAGACCCTATGTGTCTTTCCATCTTCACTCAAAACATCTAAATACTTAAGATATGACCCTTAAAACCTAAACTTCTATACAACCATTTTAATAACATTACATTATAACATAAGTAGGGAATTCCTTGAAAGTAAAAATACCCTTTTCCTTCCTTGAGCTTCAAATCAATCATCTCCTCAATCATAAACCGGCTTAAAGCAAATCCTGCATCCTTTGTGTACAAAGTATAGAAAGAATGGTTTATACAAAAAACACTAAGTATGACACCATGCAAAACCATTCATTTAAAAGTGACATTTTCTTGAAAATCATACTCATGCCTTTTAGAGTATATCTCTTATCTATTAAAATACAATTTATATACTCATATACTTCATATAAACACAATCAAAGGTGAAACACCATAGAAAATCGCATAAGCATCGATTAAAGTCCATTGAGGTCACTGTACAGTGGATCTCACTCCTTAGTAGTGAACTATTTCCTTTTTTATTCTCCAAGCCTCTGAAGTAACCCTTTAGTTGATATTTGGTGGCAGTGCATCATCAAAGGACCACAAGAAAAACCATACATACTACTTACACAAACAACAAATTCATCATAAAAGTTTTAGTACAACACGGACTTTATTAACCCAAGACTAAAAGAATTATTATAGAGAACTCCCTAGTCATTCTGCACATATCCTTATTTTTACTCACATAGAAAACCTATAAGACCCAATAATCCCCCAATATAGTCTACTATTGCATGTACATGTAGACCTCATAACCTCCCACAATACCTTAGTAAACCTATCATGAGCTAGAAGATTTTACATCAAGTGCATATACAACCTATTAAAATGAGATAACATCTTTTATTGAATAGACCTTCATCTATAGTTACAATATCAACATCATGCATAAAGACTCATATAATGCACACCTTCATAACAAGTACACCATCTATAATGTCTTCTAAAGACACACATACATTGTGACCATGCATTACACACCTCCTTAGAATATCAAAGGATATACTTGAAATGTCTAGATGGGTTATTACTTACACCTATCCAAGTAACTTCCCTCAAGTCTTTCTAGTTAGGTTCTTCGTCATTTCCCTTCCATCTGTCTTCATCTTTTTACCTTTAGGGAAACTATCTACTTAACCGACAATAGACCTGTGATTCTAACATTGAAACCAGAGTCAAAACCCCCACACACAAAAGTCATTGTCTACTGGCCATGTAGATGTAATAACCTTCAAAAGTTGAATACCTAGTAATGGCTTAATGTTCTAAAACGCCTACACTTAAGACCGGGTATCCAAGAATTGATGGCTCGTAACAAGACTCTATACCTTAACCTTGCGAGATCCAAATAACTAATTTGGAGTTAGTGGCTAGGAAAGGTGGGTCCAGCCAGGTAGGCATCCTGCATATGAATATTCAATCGGATGATCGTGTTATCCCCGGACATAAAAGGGGAAACGTTTATGTTCTTAGGGTCTCGGGTCAAATGGGTCTTTTACGTAAAAGCGTAATATCGTAATTAACCCTAAGGAATTAATTATTTAATATTTATTAATTTAGTGGATGGTGTTTGGTCCGGGTCAACCCTAAATACCTCTTGTTTCACAGTGTGTCCTCAACCCGGGTTCGCATCTCAACGGGAAGCATCAAATTACAAGATGTATTTGGTTGAGTTTTATAGTATGATTTTTCAATGTTATTTTAGGGTTATTACTCAGGATAATTAATCACAATTTTATTACAATAAATAAGCATTCCTAGTTTTGACTAATTCCCCAACCAAACACCTTATCCTAACTACTCCGCAATCTCATTTCTCTCACGTTCTCCACTCTCTCACTTTTTCTCTGGCTAAACAAATTTATAAGAAAACAAAACACAACAAAAGTTAAATCACAATATAAGAACTAAAACGAAAACGTATAATGAACACACTATACAAAAGCAACGCATACGTTAGACAAAGGGAGGGATTCGTTCTCATTCCCTCGGGTGGTGTTGGAGTATTGAGACTAATCAACATTATATTAGAGAGGGGTTGGCCACAGAATGTGTCGTGTTGTTGAATAAACGTCAAAAAAGGTTTGGGTTTTCTTACACTGTGGTACCCTTCCCCAAGAGACCATTTAAATATCATGGTCACTAAATCAGAAACTAGGATTGGTTTCCCTTTTCATGTCCCATGAACTATTCCCAGTGATTTCTTAGGTGGGGATATGTTAGCTGGTAAATTCATATGGATGTAACTTATTTTTTATTATTATGTGTATGCATGTATGTTCGAAAGTTTTCCCGGAAAAGTGGGATTACGGTTTTGTAGGCGGCATTGTCGTGACTTTACCATGGATAGAGCATGAAATGGACATTGTTTAAATCCTTGTATTTTATGTGCAAGAACGTGTTCAATGTATTTTCACTATGAAGTGTTATGTGGATGATTGAGTAAACTATAGATAAATGATTCCATGAATATTGCACCTAAAAGATGGTACTAACTGATCATGAATTTATCCTAACAACTACGTGTAAATGATGAAGAAAAAGGAGCTGAGACATACCAATTTTCCAGCCTTGTGTTTAAGCTTAGTTTATGCTAATGTTGAAGTTTAGGAGAAGTTTTAAACTAATGTTTACACATGTTGAGGTCAGTATGTAAATATAACCCAAGACCCTCAACGATAAGAAATTAAATAATTTATTAATACAAAAAGGATGAGGCACCCGATTATTCAAACCCAAGTGTCTCTTAGGCTGAGTTCCCATAAACACTAAAAGAATTAAAAAATGAGAGTAGTGGTATTCGAACCCACTACCTCTCCGTCAGATTTAAGACAATTAAAAGAAAAATAAAGGTGAGGCATGAAAGGGAATCACCCCACGACCACTAGGCAGAATAAAAAAGGAATGAAGGAGAAAATATAAGGTGGGGTTTGGGGTGCTCCACACCCTCTGGGCAAAACAAAATGGTTTAGGAAACGTACTTAAAGAATATTAGGTTGTGGGAGTTTCGATCCACATCCTCTTTAGTCCCAATGAAACGAAAAAATAAAGAGATAATCAGTCAAAATAAAAAAGAAGGTGGAGGGTCACTTAAATATCATGATGATAAGAGGTGTCTAGCCTGCCGAGTATGGTCCTCTTCTTAGATCTCCAGACTTTGAACCTATAATGCCACTAGGGATCTAGCACTGTTTCAATTCCCTATATATGCTAGCTTGTTTGGGGTTACTTTGGCTGGTGATTCCACCTCTTTTTGGTGTGGGGAAGACAATGGATTTCATGATTCTCACATGATCTATGTCGGTTAAAGTTAAAGTTCCTAATAAATGAATGAGGCCAGCCTCAAATGATGAATGTAATGAAATGAATGATGCCAACGGTGTTAGGATAGGATAATCATGAGGTGAGCAAGACTTAAGTGATGACACTAGGTCATTGTTGTCCATTGCACAGTGAACCCGATGAATGTCTTAAACTACATCCTAGGTATAGATGGTGTTTACACTACCTTATGAATGAATTAAATGAAGTAGATATGAGTGAATGAACCAGTTTCTATTTGTGCTAATGAAAGCTCAATGTTGAGATCCCATATGTTGAGTCCTCATTTTGGGAAGTAGTAATGTCCAAGTGCAAAGATCCCAGGCTCATGGCATATGTCGAGATGAGTATGCAATATGTTAAGTGTTATCTTGCACTATGTTGTGTGGTATATGTAATGTAGCTATGTGTTGTGTGCACTATGATACGTATGTTGATTAAGGTTTACTCTCATGGCATGACTTTTCCTAAAAATCCAAATACGCAAGTTCTACTAAGCGTGCTCCGAAACCAAAGTTCCTAATTCCTTGACCTTTTCTATCCAAATCTGGCATGTCCAATGATTGACCTTTCCTTAAATCACGTTTTTTCGAGGAAAGCTAAATCCTATTCCACTCATGCACTGTCCCTGTTGTTTGCTTGAAATACCCATTCATAGTCATAAAAACAAGTGATCTACAATCCCATACAATATTCTACTTTTAGGTGTCTTACGCGGTGGAGGAACTGCTTAAAGCTTACAGTACGACGTTTCAGTTATCTGTACGTTGAGCTTTCATCCAGATTTGGTAGGCCATCTTGCTTTAGACGATGTCTACTATTTTTTTCTAGCTTAGATGTAGGCTTTAGCTATAGGAGCATGTTCCACTACTGTTTCATTTCCACTTTCATATCAGGCTATTTATTAGTGCGTTATGGAAAAAATACGTATAATGCAATTATGGATTATTTCTTTCATTTGTTGATCTTAATATTATATGAGTGATTGTGAACGTTTATGAGTTTAAGTAGAATGACTTTATTTAATGATAAGTAACAAAAGTTCTATTTTTCTTCATAAAATAACCTAGATGAAGTAACAATTAACATATGGTAGGCTTGTCCTGCGATTTTTTTTCTAAGAGGTCACGACGCGGTCCGTCTGGGATCTAGATGTGGTCCGTGAAAATATGGTATCAGAACACAAATCTTCTAATTTCAACCCGGATAATAATTTTACACTCACCGCCATTAAGTTGTTTCTAAGTTCATGGCAGTGAAGTGCAACCACATCCTTCAATATGAGCCTATTTATGATTAATAATTCCCTTCGTTCTGATCTTTTTCGTGCCTCTCTAAGTTTTGATTCATTGGTGTAATGAGTGTAATCTAGCATCAATTCCCTTTTAATAATGAACACAGGGGAGGGACTTGGTTTGTGAAGAGATAGATACTGGTGGGGTAAACAAAGATCATCCTCATACCCTATGCTGCTGATTGGTGAATGCATGTTTACCCCTACTGGTTTGACAATATGGAGAAGTGAGGACAACCTTGTACCCGATGGCCCGACACAATCCTTTACAAGCTCCGCTAATACAGCCTAGGCGAGCAATAAGGTGTTCCCATGGCAGAACCCACCTGCCACACCATGGCTAATATGTAAGGTACGTCACTAGGATGACCCCCTCCTCTCCGTTTTACAACGGGAATCTAAGATTGTTGAGGATCACATAAGGGGGGTGTAGAATGATGTAATGTCAAATATCAAGCATACTCCAAAAGAATGAGTTAAGAATGAATTCAAAGTTAATATGCAAAGAAAAGAATGAGTTTAGACTATAGGCTAGTCGCAAAGTTGAAGACAAGCTCATCTACGCCTAAAAATAAATTTCACTAACTGAAATGAACTACAAGTATATTTATACGAGAAGATGAAACAAGAAAATAAGAGCGTCTACAAAAGGATAGGCTAGTACATGTGAGACAGGTTGAAATCTATCGTCACAGAGGGTTTGGAGCTGTTGAAGGACTATTACATGAATGTCCACTACCATCTAGGTAAGGCTAATGTAGTAGCTTATGCTTTGAGAAGGATGAGAATGGGAAGTACAACCCACATTGAGGATGAGAAGAAAGAGTTCATGAAATATATACATAGACTTGCAAGACTGGGTGTGCAGCTAGTTGACTCTACTAGTGAGGGTGTTTCATTTAATCCTATTTTTGAATAACTGTTAGTAGTTGAAGTCAAGAAGAGTCAGAATCTTGATCCTGTGTTGATCGAGCTGAAGGACGCACCGTTTGTTAAGTTAAATGAGTCTTTTGATTTGGGAGGTGACCTAATACTTAGATACCAGGTCATGCTATGTGTACCAGATATAGATGATTGGCATACCAAAGATTGTTGGGAGGCCCGGGGGGTTTTTCCAGATTTCGCATTGCCTCCAGGTTCCAACCAATATGTATCATGGATTTTAAACAGATCTATGGTGGGATGCTGAAGAAGGACATTGTTTGAAATATGTGTCCAAATGTTCATAATTGACAAAAACAAGTTAAGCAAGAAAAACTTAGCCTTTGGCTGTCTTACTCAGATATTAAGGTTTCCGTCAATGAAAGTGGAGGACAATAATATGACTCTTCGTGGTTTGTCTTTCCTACGACTAAGGACTATAAATGACACCATATGGTATTATGGCCAGGATACTATGTCTGCCCACTTAACCCATGACATCTAACTCACAGAACCGAGGAGTATGTGAAACTCTCCATTAATGAGATTGTGAAAGGCTGGGATTCATTTTTCAATCATTTCGATCGCAGAGCTCAAGTTCACTTCACATTTCGGAGATCCTTCAGAAGAACTTTGGCACGCAGGGTTAAGCTTAGTACTGCCTTTTCTGTCTCCAAACTTATGGAAGGCAAATCTCCCATTTAGACATTAGAGCCATTTTTGAGAGCGTATGTGATTTGACTTTCAAGGTAGTTTTGTGATGACCATCTGCCTTTTGCATCGAGTTATCGTATCATAACAACTATCACTCCAGTCAATTGGGATGGTACCGTTCTGAGCACTCTAGGTCGGAGTGTGGTCTCAAGTAGGGTGGTTCTAGGTTGGAGAGTCATCTATTTTGGGTCCGATGATCATTCATAAGCCTATGAGAAGGTTAGGGTGGATTAGGGGACAGGTTGCTACTTACTGCTTTAGAGTTTGATGTTAGTGACCAGGTCTATTTGACGATATAACCTATGAAGGGAGTGATGAGGTTTGACAAGAAGGGCAAGTTGAGTCTGACGTATATTGGGCAATATGAGATCCTACAGCTTGTGGGTTAGGTGTCCTACGAGTTGGCATTGCCTTCAAAGCTAGTTTCTGTCCATCCAATATTAAATGTATCCGTGTTAAAGAAGTGCATAGGTTATACAACATCGAATTTACCGGTGGAAGGTTTGGGGTTCGATGAATACTTGTCCTATGAGGAGGTACCTATTCAGATAATAGATAGATAGGTCAAGCGATTCAAAAACAAGGAGATTGCCACAATAAAGGTATTGTGTAGGACTCATCTTGTTAAGGTTTCTAACATGTGGGAGGCCGATCGAAAACGAGATCCCCGTTATCCGCATATTTTTCATCTATAATGTTGACTCCTACTCCTACGATCGATGTTTCCCTTATCTCTCCATTCTTTGTTTCTATTGCTTGAATATGCATACTGGTTATGTTATGATATGATTGGCATTTTGCTAGATTATAAGAAGTGTTATTCGTGGACGAATGATGCTAAAGGGTGGATAATGTAACTACCCTAAAACTAGATATGCTAAGTAATGCTTAATTTGTCTAGAATGCCTACGATTAGACCGGGCTCACATGGAATTAATGCGCGTAGAACCGAACCTCTGAACCCTTGTGCCATCCATGCCAACTTACTAGGGTAGTTAGTTGAACTAGGAAAGGTTGAGTCCATCCAAGTAGGTCTCCCCAATATGAATATTCACTTTGATGAGTCTTTACCAGACTTAAAAAGGGAAAATCTTATGTTTCGAGGGTCTAGGCGTAAAATGGTCTTTTACATGCAAAGGAAATATCATAATTAACCTAAGGAATTTATTAATTAATTAATTTAATCAAGTGGACGGTTCGGGTCGGGTCAATCCGAAATGACCTGTTTCACAATGGTCACTCGACCCGGTTTCGTACCTCAACGGAAGATGAATTAAATGTAACTAGGTTGAGGTTTATAATATGATTTTTTAAAGGGATTTATGGTCATTTAACTAAGCTAATTAAATCAGAAATTTTATTAAAATTAATATGGAGTCCTAGTTTTACTAATTCCCAAACTAAAACTCCTAATCCTAAACTACTCTCTCACGCTCATCTCTCACACGTTTCTCCACTCTTCTTACTTTTTCTCTGCTTAACAAAATTATAATAGCAGAAAATACAACCAAATTTCTTCACACTTGAAGAACTCACACGAAAAAATATATAATCAAAACATATACAAATGCTAAGCAAAAACGTTAGGCAAAAGAAGGAGTTTTTTCGTCGACTGGTGTTGGATTTTCAAGATTTGCACATGTTCACCTCAACTTAGGACAGAATCATAAGTTGAGGGTTCCCAATGAAGAAACCAATCTCATCTTGGCCTTGACCCAACCTTGGGTTTTGTGTAACTCGACTAAGCATGAGTTGAGGGTTCCTATTATGAATAATGTGAAGAAACGTACGGTTTAAAAGATTAATGTGAAAGAAAAAAAGAAAAGAAATAGGAAAGAAAGTGAAGTGTTGATCACTCAATGAAATAAAATGACACGTGGAAGTAGTAAACAAAAGAATAATAAAAGAACATCCTTTGCACAAAGAATAAAGAAAGGAGAAACAAGGAAAATAATACTACTATAATGAAGAGTAGGGCATATTAGACAATGAAAAATGTAGGACGTTTAGCGTAATGTCAAGGAGGAGGAACAATTCACCTAAAATGTATCCATATGTCCATACATGACCCTAAGCCTATATTATAGGCATTCAATTATTTTATCGTGATCCCTCTAAGAGTCTAATATGGTTGAATTACTTGTGACAATAAGGCAATCCTATGGAGAAAAGTAATCAATAGGTGTGTGAAGTAGATTCTGAAGATGAGGGTTGAATAATGATCCTCGTACTTAAATTTAAAATTACCCTGTGAAAAGGAGGCCATCTTTGAAGTGAGACACTAGTTGAAATATTGGAGAGTGGTTCTTGCAGTTGTGAGAGATAAAAAGTAGAGTGTCTGGCGGGGGAGTGAGTCTGTGTCATGGTCGTATTCACATGAGTAGTGATCCTAAGAGTCTATATATGCACACAGCAATTGAAAACAATCGAGATTGGCGCCCATATGATCACGCAAGAACTAAATAAGGATACTTTGTACAAAGGTGTGGGGGGAGTCCATAGGGCGTAGCTGAGGACAAACAACAAATTTAATTAAGGGTGTTTATATCTCGTGGTTGCAAGGTACCATTTATGTTTTTCTTCACTTAAGTTAGTGTGTGTCTAGGACATTTTTGTAGTAACACTAATGGTTATTTATTATGTGTGTTTGCAGGAAAGTCATCCAAAAAAAGGACAGGAGATGGTGCAACCGAAGAGATGACCATACTAGAAGACTCGGGGAATTCTGACTAGGTGGGGGCGGATAAAAAAGGATCACGCGCCTCGAGTGACTAACAGACCGTCCTTTGGAAATCGTATTTGATCAGTTAGTGATAGTCCCAATAACCAAGATGGCTAAAATAAAGGATGAAAAAGATTTCTAAGTATGAACCTATTGGAGGACTCTTGGAAGTGTGTCCTTCAATCGAAGGACTCTTAGTGTGCCGTCGATGAAGAAGGGTTTTCCTTGATAGACATTCTTATTTGGACTCCTCTTAATTTAAGTTCTTTATTATTATAAATAGGTTAAAAACCATATAGTTTCGGGTTTTTAGAGTTTTTGTTATTGTCATACTCTTGCTATTGGAAGTTGACGGATTTTAGGAAAGTACATCAAGTTACGGAATCGATTCTCAAGATAGTTCATTAATTCATTGGTATTTCAGGATTTCTTCAAATTTTCACATAAGTACATAATTCTGTTTTTTAAAACACCATGAATTGTGTATTCTAGGGGAGCGGCAACTATCACAACTAGGGTTGTGGGACCCATGGAGTGATTAATAAGTAAAAAATAGATAATTAATGAATTATTTAGAATAGGTCCTCTGCAGTGATTGATAATTTGTTCAGAAATCTTTTAAGAGTGCACGCATTCGCACATTCCCCATTTCTACTTGATTGACAGGTATGGGTAGTTTATCCGAAAAGAACTATCAACAAATATTTATTATCTATACTTCTAATAGACTAGTTCAATTGGTGCAAGTAGTAACGTAGACATACATCAAATAGATGCTAATAGGAGGTAGGGAATGTAAGGTTTAGTAAAGTGAGACACATGTAGTCGGACCAAGGACAGAGTTGAAATTCTCAGTGCTCTCCAAGGAAGTAGAGATTACATAAATAAGAACTTTGCAATGCCACGACACTGGGAAAGAATTTTATGCTAGATACACAACGTTATGACCTATGGAAACACTTACACCCTTTGTTTCTATCGTCACTGATAAAAAACAAAGCATAATCTTACCCGTTTTTATTAGAAATAAAGTGAAACAGTGTGTTTTAACACCCCACCCACCCTTGTCAATTTCTGTTTTCGAAAAGGACCTTAATAAATAGATGTAATCATAGACTAAAGTTAAGTATAAACCATTTTCTTCGTGGGATCGACCCAAACCTAACAATTGGGTTCTTCACTTGATACTACCGCTTATACTTCTTTAGGGAAGTATAATTTGAGCGTACCAAAGTAACAAATGTGCCAACTCTATTGAAATAATGGAGACCAGAACTCCATAAAAGTGTACCCCTTCTTTATGTAATATTAGCAATATTCATAAAGCTGACTCTGGGTAGTCTAGTCTTTAACGGAGGAAAATGAGCGCCTGATTTTGGTCATTTAATTGACAATTACCTAAGGTATAATATGTTACACGACGAGATCTTTGGAAGCATGTGATAAAGCCTTTAAATCATCTCGCCGTCCAATTTGGTGTTTGAGTCTTAAGGACAATTCTCTATATTTTTGGTGCTCTACTTTCACATGTTAGAAATTTGGGCACTTGGCAACAAACATTACAATGTCCTTCATGCCTTCCCACAAATATACCTCATTCAAATTGCGGTACATCTCGGTGGAACTCGACAAATAGAGTATCTTAAGCTATGAGACTCCTCTATGATCCTCTTTTTGAGTCCAACCAACATATAATCTACCTTAGTACTTTAGCACAATATCTCCGCCTTGTGCAAAAGCCATAACTTTTGTTACGAACATTTTTCGTAAATCAAGAAATATGTTGTTTGTCTGTTTTATTTAACCTTACGAAGTATTGGAGATCATACCCATTAGTCACCACTATCCCTCGTCTGGGATCCATAAGTCGACTCAGAAAAATGAACTGTTTATGCACATCTTAGCTAACTCCGGTCTTTTCTCTTGAAACATGGGCGGGTATCCTATGGATTACCAGTTTAAGGAATCAAAAACCACATTATCCTTACATGAGTGGTAAATAATACTCATGTCATAATTCCTGAGTAGTTCTAACCACCTCCTTTGTCTTAGATTGAGGTCCTTCTAAGTGAACACATATTTTAGGATCTTATGGTCAGTAAATATATAAACATGAACGCCGTACAAATAATAATGACATATCTTAAAGGCGAAAACCACAACAGCCGATTCTATGTCATGGGTTGGGTATTTCTTCTCATGAACTTTCGACTATTTGGAGGCATAGGCTATAACATTGACTTTTTGCATTAACACACAGCCAAAACAAACTCTAGATACATCACACTACAACACAGAATCCTGAGTACCCTCTGATAAAGTCAAAATTTGAGATGTACTCAACCTTTTTTTCAATTCCTAAAAGCTTTTCTCACAAGCTTTAGACCACTGAAACTCTGTTGTTTTATGATTCAACTTGATCAAGGGAGACGAGATAGATTAAAACCCCTTATCAATGATTCTATATTTTAGGTATCAACTCTAATCACGTCACCAAAAATGATGTGGCCCAAGAATTCCGCACACTTAAGTAAAACTCACACATGGAGAACTTGGCATATATATCCTTTTCATTCAACTTTTAAAGTACTATTATGAGGTTACTAGCATAATCTTCTTTATTACTTAAATATATTGGAGTCATAAGAAGATGATAAGAAGCATATCTAAGTAAGGCTGAAGAACATTCATAAGCAAAAAATGATCCAATGAGAACTGATACTACATTCGTAACAAAAACGACATAACTAAAAAATATAATGGTGTTTTCCAAAGCCTAAGTTCACAAAGTTTTCATGATAATATCCAAATGATTTGCAACATTAAGAGTTAAAAAACAAAAAAACTGATCTAATCTTGGGTATAGAAAAGGCATAAGCATCAACAGTAGATAATTTTATCATACCATGAGACATCAGAGATTCTCTGTCTTCCTATTGGAGAATAGTGATTTGCATTTAAAAATAGTTGCCCCTGGCTAGTACAGGAAGTGGCTCTGTAGTGTAATTATGACTTTTGGAGAGAGCCAACTGGATAACAGTTGAGTTCTAGTGGAAGAATTCCACCCACCGTGCTTAGTTAGGAAGTCTCATTAAGTTACCATATAACCATACTTGAAGCAAAATCTTGGGCCCTCACGACATTTTGCCTAGGTGGGTTCGACACACTTAGACTTCACGCCTAAATACCCCTGTGCCCACTTCCTTTTAAACTATTCTATCATATATCAATAGTAGTTTTGGCAATTATATAGACATTGTAGTCATGCTCTGTTTTTAGGCACCTGTGCACAAGATGATGATGGTGTATGCCCTTACTATTTTTTAAATTGGGCCAATTTGAATCACAATTCTACTGCCTAGACTCATTCCCTATCTTGGCTTTCTTATTCCTAGTACATTCCTATCCTTTCACTTTTCCTCTTCAACCTTCTGAACCTAAACCATAAATTCTCTTCCCTCTTTACGAGATGCACGACCTAAGAAAGCTAAAAGAAAACTCAATATGCTCCATATGTCTATAATAATATTAGGCGCATAGCTTGAAAATTGGGTGAATTTCTGACCATACTCATGAACACTCAACGAATCCTATTTCAGAGCCTCCTTAATTTCTTTGGAGAAGAACCACACAAATAAAGCCTATTCGAAACAAGACCATCTCGGATGTGGTGCATCTTTATCTCTGTCGTCATTTAACTAATCGAACCAAGTCTTAGCAATATTCTTTCATCTATATGTAACTTGTTGAAGCCTTTTAGTATCTACAACATGCATCATTCTCAAAACACGTTCTGAAGCTATTTGACAAAGTTCTCTTGATCCTTAGTAGTGATTGAACTAGGAAAAACATAAGGGGTTATCCTCAACAAATTTCCCTCTTCATTGAAAGTTATGCCCTTTCTTATCGATCTCTCTTGTTGCGAACATTGTTATTCACCGCTTGTCTTCTTAAAATGTTGGATATAAAGTGGAACCTCAGCATTGGTAATTCCTTAAGGTTCACTTCTAGGGAATTAGGTACCTCAGTTCACTACTTTCTTATGGATGGACGACCTATAGATTCTCTTCGTGGCGGCATGATGATTAAAACTGTGCAAGTACGAATTAGAGGGAAACTTGTAGATATAAATTGTAATACGAAACTAGGGTGATGAACAAAGTAATGAAATTCCTTTAATGTTGCCGCATACTACTCAAAGATGTGGTGATCTGCACCCAAAGACTAGTACTCTATAGACCGGGACTTCATAAACTTTCTTTGAACAACTGTGTTCTATGATACAGGTTGTGAAGCCACGAGCATACATCTAGACGTGACGGCACCCGACCTATGCACATGTTGGCCTTGGCAAATTCCTTCACCTATCCTTAATAAATCAATCAGAGATTTACATACTCACTGATAAAACAACAACATTATCATAAGAAGTTAAATTAATTTTCATTGTAAGATGGCATTAAATCTCAAAATTGAAAGATATATAGAAACAAAACACTAAATGGACATTACATGACTGACTAGTCAGTCTATGAAGACCCTAAACCTACTATGAGAGGTCGTAACAAATCCCACTACATTCTACCACGAAGAGGCTGGAAAAGCCCATAACGAAGGACTTCCTCCAGAATACAAGTCTAGGGATCACCACATGTTTAAGTGCTCAAACTGGATCAACGAGGAGTTGGATAATGAGCCTCGTACGATGCGTAAACGCTTCTTAAAAATATGCCAGGAACAACACGTGCATCCCGTATATTGAATGTATGCGTATGAGAGTGGGATTGATTAAAACCACTAAAGCTTGCTCAAGAGTAAAAATCGAATTTACAATTGTCTCTGCACAACTCCTACATTACTCAACTCACTTGCAATATAAGTCATTTAAAACATATGTGATATATATAAAGCAGTGAAAAAAATGAAGAAACTTTAGTTATAAGGGAAATACAATAACAAACGCAACTTAGTTGTATATGCGCATAATGGTGATACAAAATCCTACACCCATACCAGAATGTCATTTACCTTTACGTCCCAGAATGTCATAATTTAGTGGATCCACTAGCTTAACGTACTTAATCATCTAAAAATTATGTCCCTTTATACCCCTGATATCTACATGTTTATAAATGTTGACTTAGATTTAATTTGAACTCTTACCTACGTTGATGATAATAATCACTCCAAAAATATATTTAAATCTGTTTTAAAAATGTATTTCCTTTATTTTGGATGAATCATTCTACATTAATCTTCAAAATTCTGGACTCAATGACTTCCTTTTCTGTTCAACAATGTTTTGGGACAATCGGTAGATTCCTCTAACATAAATGTATATATTATAAAACTTTATAGGAAATACTTGTTCCCTTATATCCTTTGGGAAAACGAACTCAATATTTATCTTTGGTGTACTGAAACATTTATTCTTAATCAAATATTGGAAATACTTGGTTCTCTCATAAGTCTTTGAAGAACAAAGACTTCAATTTTCTCTTTCTATAACTCGAAATTTGAGCGTTGATACGAAGTTAAAATGTTTAAATAAGACTCTGTAAACATTAAGAAACTTAACTTTGAGTTATTTCATAACTTTAAGACTTAACAACTCTTGCATCTTAGACTTTGCATTTTAACTTTCCTTGAACTGGAATTGATGGATTCAAGGGTTAATGATTCACTTTATGGAGATTTCATAACTGTTAGATGTACCTTAGAGTGTTCGATATCGACTAGAAGTTTTTTAGTTCATAAGTTCATAACAGTAACAAAAATATTAGTAAATAACAGGTATCCAGCATTTTGGGGCCTTGCGTCCGCGGCATAATGAGTCGTAGAGAAAGAGACAGTCATGAGGGGCGTGGCGCCTCAAGATCCTGACAGAAGGGATTTAATTTTTTAGTTTCATGTGCTCTAATTTTAAACCATTTAAACTTCCATGGATTTCCCCAACAGATGAGGATTAATATACTCAATACATAAAGATTAGACCTTAAGACATCCAAAAAAGATGAAAAAATCAACTAACTGCATAAACCCACCAACAGTCAAAGAAGGTTAACCAGGGTTCTCTAACAAATTCCAAGGTTCATCCTTCAACGTCTCAAACAATTTGTTGTATTGAACAATGTAAGTGTTGTGTCTGTAATCGAAACCACAGGAAAAAAAAGATTCTGCATACCTTAATAAGGATCACCCGATGACGAATTCACTCAAATACGTTGCTTCCTTGATGAATTCTTGTCTTTACCCGGTCTCTTTCTCTCTCTCTTTATACAAATCCCTAACCGTGAATAATTTTCAAACAGACTTAAGGCCTTCGTTTTACACCTAATAACCTTTAAAACAAAATTGGAAATAGTTATTTGAAACAAAAGACCATCTTCCCTTACTAAATCCGGATTGGGACCTTCCCATCAAATTTCCAACTCTCATAGGAATATGTCCTTCCATACGCAAGATAAAATATTGTAAAACTTGACGGCATGGCAATTTCACTTCATAGGGATTTACATTCAATATAAGAATACGACTCTAACTATCCTTAAGCTAGAGGTATGGCATTTCAAAAATGACCAAAAAATGATTTTCTTACCTTATGGAATTTCCATATTTTCCGATTATTCCAAAACAATATATTTTGTTTATAAGCACTTTAGTGGCAATCACAGAGTGGGATTGGTTACAAATTATCCTATGAACAAATTACCTAAACTGCACACATGTAACGTCTGGGTACAAGGAGAAAGAATGTAGACGACTTATGGAGATCAAAGTGATTGATCAATGAAACAAAAATAACCAATGAAAGTTGAGGGATTCCCAATATAATTTGGATGAGAACAGAATGTTCCTTCTAAGCCCAAAGCTAGGAAGAGTAACATTCAAATTTATCTAAAATGATTTCTGAAAAGATCTTGACATGACATTTAAAAGAAGAAGCACGCTACCAAAAATAGTAAAGAAATAGTTAACACACAAGGCTCCTGCGACTCTGCCAATATCTGTGCTTAGTGAAGTATGGCACACTGACTATTAGGATAAACTAGCAACTTGGTGTTGACTGCCAATGGTCTTCAACTCCATAATAGTACCTGTGAGGCCAACATAATGCAGCGAGAAATCTAGGGAGAGGATGCTTGTTGATCAGAAGTAGTTGCTACATGAAAGTTACCGTCTCGATTTGAAGGATGGAGTGAGTTGGGTTAACCTCATGCATTGGGGTCGCTGTGATGAACCAAATTAAGATGAACCATAACACGGCACTTCTCCAGCAGAATCGATATATATCACTAAATAGACTCAACTAACCTAAATGACTTACTAGTCACTCTATAAAGCCTTAAAACATACTATGTTGAAATGTCGGGACAACCCCATAAACATTCTTTGATGAAAATATGAGGAAAGCATAAAAAAGATTCATCAAGAAGCAACGAGGCTCACCTACTAACATAGACATTGAATGTACGAGGAAGTGGTTTGATTGCAACCATAAGTCTAACTTAATAAGAATAAAGATGAAGCTACCTTCGATATGCTCAATTCATGAATACTCAACTCAATTCATATAAAATAATAAAAATATTTAGTTCATTAAAGGAAACGCAATAAAATTCAATTTTAATTTTATATGAAAATAATAAAGTTCTGTGGGAGAATCTATGACCGACAACCACCACTTATGAGCCTAATTCGGATCAAGTTGACCGACAAGAATGAATTGTTCATATACCTTGTAATACAATAGAAATCCTAACTTAGTTGATCCATAGCTTAACTTAAGTGATAATCTAAAGAGTATTACCCGAAACCCCAAGATAGGACAGATGATTTACATGGGTCGGCGATAATATGAAGTCTCTATACCCACATCTGGGGTGCTCAATAATCTCCAATGCATACTTTATCTCATGATTTTAAAATAACTTTCTTTCTTGGGTTGAGATAAATTGCTCAAAACAGTAGCTTTAAAAAATCTCTAGGAATACTGTTCCATTTTCTTGTTGAACAGCTGTTTGGTAATCTTTAGTATTTAGCTTTTAACTAAAATGTAAAATTATTATAAAATTTAAGGTATTCTTAGTTCCCTTTATCTTGAGAATATTAAAAATCAAACCCCTTTACTCTTTGCTTGATTTTGAAACTTTTGATCTTAATCAACTCTTTAGGGATATCTTTATCTCTTATACATCTTGAAGGAACGCACTTCAACACTTTTACACTTTCTTTAACTCGAAAATCGAGTCTTAAATAAGATGTAAACAAATAAGAAGACTCTTGGAAACCTTCAAGAACTTTGCTTGGACTAGTTCTAGCATTAAAATTAACTTAATAAAGTTTGATCTTATGAATTGGATAATGAATCGAGGTTCTTGATTTATGGATGATTTCATTTTATGTTTATATGTACCTTAGAATATTGGATCGACTAGGAGTTTTAGCCAAATCTCTTCGGAACTACTACAAAAACATGGGGAAAGAATGGGGTCTCCAGGCGTCATTCGTACTCTTAGAGGCGTGGAGTGGAAGATCCTAACGGAAAACATATCTCCTGAGGGGCTTTGGATGGCGTGGCACACTAGAGCTTGAAGGATTCAAACTTTCCTAAGGGACTCTCCTTGTTGTGCGGGAACCAGCGACGCTCGAAATTTATTGTCTTCTTTTTCTTCTAATTTCTACTCTAAACATTTTAAAATCGATGGATTTTCCTCCAACGGTTGTATCAGTAATAACCTCAATACCAATAGATATAACCTTAAAAAACTACCCAGGAATACTATAAATCAAATAACTAAGGAATAACCACAACTCAACCAACAAAAGTCCCCCAAATGATTTTATTCTAGAGCTTCAATGTTTATCATTCAAAATACTCAAAATTTGCTTAGTTGAAAAAGTTTGTGCGTTGGTGAACTAACCCCAACACAGATATATGTCTCACACCTAAATAGATATCACCTCCGATGAATTCCACTCAAAGAACTTGGCGTTCTAGATGAATTCTAGGTCTTCCCCCTTCTTCTTCCTCTCCTTTTCACTTTTACACAAGCCCTAAGCGTGATTAACTTTTCTAAAAATTACTTAAGGCTTAGTTTTACCCCTAATAAAACATTAAAACAAATTAGGAAATAGCTGGGTCAAAAGGGCACTTTACCCTTACTAAAATCCGGATTGGGACCTTCCCTAATCCAAAAGCCAAAATCAGATAGCATATTCTCTCTTATGAGATGAAAAACGTATAATAAATTGAAGCGTTGAAATGAAAGAATATTCAAGGGCTTTCCAACCATATAAAAAACTGACTCTTACTCCTCATGATCAAGAAGTTATGAACGTATTAAAATGACCAAAAACTCATTTTCTTAACTTAGCAAATTTTCCCAAATTTTCCTATTCTTTCCAAAAATGATAAATTTTAGCTTCTTAATAATTTTTTGGCTAATACGAGTAATGAGATGTTACAAAGTGTCTTTGACAAATTTCCCTTGCACTGCATAACATGTAAATATCAAGGTCACAAGGAGGATGAATATATTCAAACTTTTGAGATCGAAGGTTCATTTTTCAACGAAACAAAAAAATGACCGAGAAAAGTTTGAACGAGATTTGCAATCAATTTTCTATGACAAAGAGAAAGGTCATTCTATTCAACAAATTTTAAAGAGGTAACATTACCAAATTAGTCTAACATCAATTCTGAAAAAATTAGTGTGGATAACCTTAAAAAGGAGAAACACCCTAATGGAACTAGTCAATAAAAGAGTTAACACACCAGGTATCCTGCTTTTTACTGCAACATTGGGGCTTAAAGAAGATATTGGAACACAAACTAGTAAAATAAAAGAGAAACATAGTGCGGCTGGAACAGGTTCTTCAACGCCAATACATATTGATTTTCAGGAACAAAATAATGCAGATAATAACTCCCGAGAGTTCATTGTTAGATCATAAGCGCTACACGACCAGTATCATCTAGATTGTGAACGATGGAGGTTGGCATTGAATATGCTGTAATATAACTAATTAAAGCATATGAAGAAAAACCAAGGACTCCTCTAGTCAGAAAAAACCCAGTATCAACGAATTATGGTCTGACATTAAAAACATATGCTTTAAATCCTCAAAAAATTAGATGTTGCACCAGCATAATTGTACAGAACTGATGTGATAGATGTATATTATTGGGGAATATAGTCAGTTTGATGTGTGCGAGATGAGAAATTTTTTTCACAATCTTGAAGGGTAGTTGTGTGTCTAATAAATTTTTCTCCTGAAATCTTGGAAACATTAGGACTTGGAAATCCGAGTGATCAATAATCAAAGTTGAAAGAATCCTACCACATGATCCATACGATCAATAAGTTCTTAGGACAATAAAAAAAAGTAAGTCCATGGTATCAGAGGAGATAGATGGAAAAGAAATCAATCCAAATACAGATGGCCATGTTTATTTTTAATCAGGAGATTACTGACCACGA
Organism: Solanum habrochaites; assembly: GCA_027704765.1. NCBI lineage: Eukaryota > Viridiplantae > Streptophyta > Magnoliopsida > Solanales > Solanaceae > Solanum > Solanum habrochaites. Next base: position 8,138 of record JAKWJA010001089.1, on the reverse strand, counting down.
TTTAAATGAAAGCTACGGAAAAAACAAGGGGAAAGGAACGAGGTGCTTCTTAAAGATGGGAAAATTTAGTTGAGGTATAGAGACTAATACCCCTTCATTAGTAGGTTTTAAGTTAAGACATGAAAACCACTCGAATTTATTCCTATACGTAAGAAAAAGGAATATATGGCAGTCTAGATACGTCATCTAATTGAGCTTGAGTACGAAAGTGAACTTTGATAATAGAGATTTCTTTCTGACTTGGGTAGTGAAAACAAACAAAAAAAATGTTTGATAGGATGATGAAGATGAGATGGGATAGATTGATTTGATAAGGTGACTTGATGGGGATCATTTACCTAACAACAAAGATGTTAGAGCACCAAAATGAAAAAAAAAGACATATGGAAGACAACATAGTTGGGATTGTAAGGTGAGTGAGGAATTTCATCCAAGGCCCCTAATGGTGATACTGGCAAAGCAAAACCATATGACAATGTCAACGACTCTGTCATGATCCAACAAATCCAACAAGAAATGATAAATTATCAATAATGTTAGACATATTTGAAGAAAAATATAAGAAGAATATACTTTAGATTACTTTAAATGGGCAAACTATCTTTTTTAGTTCAAAGTTATATGAAATGAAAATTGAGTTGGATAACTCTTCTTTATTCTTGGATTTTATATGAATTACTGAAGCATCCTACTTTTTAATATCATAGTAGTTAGAGTGAGGATTATAACTCGGTGGAGTGATATAATAGAATACCTAGTTGCTCCTGTTACATATTTTCTCCAGCTCTACTTAGTGAGAGATTGTTATCATAGAAATAGTAAGGTAAGACGTATCCTCCCTTCCTTGTACATTTCCCGATTAAACAATATCGTATTTTCAATACCCGCAGATGCTCTGAATAGTGGAGATTTGCATCTAAAAAAACCATTTACAAAGCTAAAAAATAGTAATTCCTTTCCTCCAAATAATTAACGATTAATTTTTTAAAAATATATATAACGAATAAACAAAAAAGAGTAATATTACATAATGTTTACAAAACAAAATGCTTACTTGATGTCACGCCCCTTTTTTTCTCTCAATATTTTTTATATTTTATTTGTTTTGAAAGAAAAAGAGTTTTTCCAATGAAAGTGACATTTTGAAAAGGGATATTTATTATTCAGAGTCGCACCTTCGAATTGAGTTTTTGTATTCCAAGTCACCTTATTTAAATCCCTAATCAAAAGGAAATTTGACTCTATTTTATTTTTTTGCAAACTAGAAATTTTGGTACGGAATTCTGTTTACCGAGGGGAAGGTGTTAGGCACCCCTCGCGTCCCGTGGTTCTACAACGGTCACTTTATTGACTTTAGTATGACTTAACATAATTTTTTGTACATCATATTATTTAATTAAGAATAAAATTGTTATTTACCCTCAAATTTATTTTAAACTTATTTGAAATTGGCTTATTATATATTTGAGTATCAGAATATGTTGGTGTATGAGTATTTTCTAAAATAAAAACATATACTACACACCATTGCACGTGGGTGAATAAGCGTTTTTTCTTTGCCTAAGTTTCGTACAAAACCCAACGAGGGAACTAAGAAAAAGAGATGTAATGGATAACCTTTCAACCCTCATGCCTTGCGGATGGAGATTCCTTTAGTTTCATTATTTAATATGCGTTCCCAAGGTAAGTGGTTCGGATAGTAGATGACCCTTATGGTTATGTCGATAAAGGTTCAGCCATATGGAAGAAACACGGGGTTATTCTAATGATGTGTGGGGCGATGGAAGATCGAACGGTCCATCGACTAATCGACGAACATCTAGCAATCGTTGTGAATTGATCAAGGACTGTCCCAAGTACTCGATGTTGAAGAAACTGAGGTATGGAACAAGATAGCATCTATGACCCGTAAGTGCAGGACCTAACCAGTGTTGTTAGTCTGCGATTGGATCAGAGAAGAAAGATTCTTAAGGGTAGGCTTTGCCAAAAGAGATATGTATGGACGACTGAGGCAATTAACAGTCTGTCATTTAACGACGGGACCGTTGTATGTGGTTGTCGATTGAAGCCGTGTTTTGAACTAAATTTCCGTATTGAAATAAGATTTAATTAGGACTCTGGTATTATAAATAGGGAGAAAAATCCGTTTGGAGCGGGATTTGTTTTAATAATTTCTATACCTTTGTTCTTGGAGATGTGTTTTGCAATTAAATCAAATTTTTGGATTTGTTGTTCAAGATAATTTATGAATTTCAAGGGAATTTCTGATTTCTTCCAAATTGTACAAATGAATTTAATGATTGTATTATTTCTCATTATGAATGTGTTCCTTCTAATTATGGATAACTAAATCTACAACTAGGGTGTGGGAAAAACAAAGGGTTGATTGACAATCACTAATAAATAATAATATCAAATAGGTTATTGCATGCTCGATAATTCGTTTGGCCTAAAAGTATTTTTAACGGAGTGGCCGCGTTAGAACTCTTCTTATTGACCTTACTTGTTTAGGACCAAGGGTCGCCGTGGTTAATAGGAAAAGAATTATCGACCAAGATTTAGTAAATTACTATTGCATAGGAAGTTTCGATTTGTTGCCAAAGTAATAACTAAGCCACAACATCGAATATGATGCTTATATGAAGTAAAGGTATGGGTTGTTAGCAAATTAGACACGTAGCTAGACCAAGTACGGTGTGAAATTGTCTAAAAGATGGCCAAGGATTAGAGATACCCACAGTTATCACTTTACATACAAAACATATGAAAGGAATTGTTATAGTAGGATTATTGCGTTAGGAACCAATGGGGAATTACTTAAACCATAGTAGCTCGCACACTTCATGAAACACCAATAAAAAAAAAATTCACTTTGTTATGTTTGAATTTAAAACATATTTGCAACACTTTTTTTTTTACAAAAATCCCCATTAAATTACAGATTTCGAAAAGGACTTGACAAATAGAGGTAATCATATATTAAGTTATTGTCTAAATAATGTTCCTAGTGTGATCGACCAAAAACCTAATAGTTTGGTTTTTTCTTGATACGACCGATTAGACTTCTTTAGGGAAGTGAAATTTGAGAGTACAATTTTTTCACTGAATCTGGCCCTATCAAAAGTGCTTCACCTATTTCAACCAAAAAACAAGACGATCTACATCTACGCCAAGATAGAGCCTCATTAGGGCCATTTCAAGCGGAATGGTAGCAAGGAATGTGGGGATAATCCAACAACTTTGAAATTGATCACAACAAGCTCCTAAACATAGCCTCTAAGGTTTGAATGGTACGCTATGACTGCCCATCCGTCTGTGGATGAAATTTGTACTAAGGTTAACTTGTGTACCAAAACTTTTTGAAATGACTCCAGAAATGAGAGGAAACGGGACCTATATCAAAAATGATAGACAAGGAACCCCATGAAACCTCTAATTTCAGTAAGGTAAAAGCTTGGCATAGTCATCTACCGAATATGTAGTCTTAACCAAAAATTGAGAAGACTTAGTCATCTATAAAATATCAACAAATTGGAGTCATGCTTGTCTGCGAGTAAGAGGTACCTGTGATTGAAATCCATAGTGATTAAAATCCCACATCCAAGTTGGAAAATCGATATCGTGATTATACCTCCTGGTTTCTTATGTTCTACTTGAATTGCGGGGGAGGGGGGGGGGGGGGGGGGGGGCGGGGGGGGGGCGTGGGGGATGGCAATTGGGGCAATTAATCACATAAGTATGCTATGTACCTTCGTCAGGCCATTCCACCAATAGATTTCTCGCAGATCGTCTGCATTAGTGGCAACATTGATGAATATAAACCTGGAGTTTTGAGCTTCTACAAGAATATGACTGCCACGACTATGTCCACATAAGGAACGCACAATCTACCTTGGTAGCGAAGTTACACCATCTCCCCCTTGGGAGAAAACCTCCACTTCAGATTGTTGATTGCACCCTTAGTTCAGCAAGACGGATCCTCTCTTGCTTTTCCTGTAACCTATTACAACCAAAGACGATTTGTAGCCCCATTCGAACTATTACTTATTGTCTGATATGTTCATAAGCGAACTGCCAAAGCGATCCAAGCCTATGATTCATCTTTACTAGTCTTTGTTTCCTCAAAATGCGGCTACACTACCCATATATAATCTAATCAAAACAGCAGCAAGTACATTCTCTTTTCAAATTATATAATGCACATATATAATAATCCTTATAAGGATCTAAAGCCATCTCTTGTCTAGCTAAAAACTCTTTCTAGGTGAACAGATACAGAAACTCCTATGATCGCGTGAAACACATCTAACATGAACACCATAAAATTGTGTATACATATCTATTAGTGAAACCACCACTTCTACTAGGTAGAGGTCATGAAGTTGGAAGTTATTCTCATGCACCTTAACGGTCTAGAGGCATAAGATATAACCTTTTCTATTTGCATCAACAGCACAACCAAGGCCAACTCTGGAGGATACATCCAAATAGATCACATATCCATCTGAAAACCTCTGGTAGAGTTAAGCCAGGAGCTGTAGTCAATCTAGTTCTTCAATCTTCAAGATTTTCTCACAATCAGGAACGGACCATTGGAACTTGGACCATCTTCTGAGTAAACTAGTCAATGGTGAGGCTATGGCTGAAAATCTTCCAAGAACTCTGAATAACCTGTTTTTAAACCTAAGAAACATATGATATCGATAGAGGAGGAGGTATGTTTGCCCATTCAGTTACTCTTCATCATTTGTGAATCTATGCGGATCCCTGCGGTACATACAAATTGACCAAGAAAAGCTCGGAGTGCACCAAAAACTACATTTACGAAAGTTAAGAAAAACTGCGATCTTTGAGAGTCGTGCAGAAACACCTAAACAGACTTGCATGTCTTCCTCAACCTAGAGTAAATGAGGGATATCATTAATAAAACGATAACGACACAAGTCTAAGTAAGTTTGAACACTATGTTCATAACACCATTCAAGTTTTGAAGGCTTTTGTCTTTTGTTGTTCGGAATATCATATCTCTGAATCTCTATTTGATGCTAATAAGAATCTCGAGGTCGGGTCTTGAAGAAACAATGACTAGCCCGGAAGTGCGTCAAACAAGTCATCAATCCTTGGGATGGGATATTATTCTTGATTGTTACCTTGTTCAACTGTCTATAGTCAATGCACATTCTGAGAGAACCATCTTTCTTCTTTAAGAACAACACTGGTGCACCCTATGGTGATACACTAGGTATGATGAAATCCTTATCTAGAAGGTCTTTCAACTGAACTTTCAATTCCTTAAGCTTTGCTGGAGCCATTCTGTAAGGAGGAATAGAAATAGGCTGGATATTTGGAAGGAGATCAATTCCAAAGTCGATTTCCCTTTCGGGAGGAACCCCGAGAAGATCTTTTGGAAATACTTCTGGAAATTCACAGACTATTTGAAATGACTCAAGACATGGGGTTTCAAGTCTAGATTCTTTACCCTAACTAGATGATAGAGATAACCATTAGATATAATCTTTCTGGCCTTAAGGTAATAAATAAATCGACCCATAGGCGCTTGGCTATTGCCCTTCAATTCTATGAGTGGTTCGTCTGGAAACTGAAAACTAACAATCCTAGTTCTACAATCGAATGAGGCATAACATTAGTGTAACCAATCCATGCCTAGAATGACATCGAAGTTTACCATTTCTAACTCTTATAGATCTGCTAAGGTGACTTTCTAAGAGACTATGACATGGAAATTTTTGTATACCCGTCTAGCTATAACTCGATCACCGACTAGAAGAGACTGAGAAGGGTTCTGAGAGAGTTTATGGACAGACACTGAATTGGACATCTATACGGAGTTCCAAAAGGCAAAGTAATCTCTGTTGTCTTCCCACTGAGTGAACCATATGTGAGTCACATCCTTGAGTTTGTAGGATCCAATCTCACCTATCACTACCAGTTACTAACATCACATCAAATATTTTCTTGGCTTCATCAATGAACTTTTGTGGGTCCTTACCTACATGAGCCCTTTATCCAAAACTTAGAAGGATTCATACTAACAAACCACAAGACCTCTGGCGTCCATTGATATATCATTCTATTAGTAGGAACTAGAACCTGCTTATGTTCTTGTTAGTCATACTCTTAGCACAAATCTCAATTGCTTTCTGAAATTTGCAGTTTTTAGGAGTCATTATTATGGTAATAGAGGAGGAAACTATGTATCATTTAAATGAATTAGCTATCAATGCCTAAGATCGACGACAAGCCCTGAATTAAGCGGCTCAACGTCTAGTTATAATGGAATTATATCATACCTTATGCAAATAAGAGTAAAAACAAGGTGAAGTTTTTTCATAAAACACAGAATAGATCATCTCATTAGATGTGGGCACTTCACCCGAAAAAGAATCTACTTAGTGCGGCGTTTTAAGACATCTAGGAATCTTGAACTATTTCTTCTACAAAGTTTATCACGCCCCGAGGTTACCCTCGAAAATTCGAACACGGATCTAGGACCACAAGTGATCCCAAGCTACCCCTGGTGCATGTCATGATCCTACTTATAGATACTAAACTGTTGCGGAAGCTTAATCATACTTAAATGAAACTATGGGAAAATACCCATATTATCTAATGAATATTGAAATCATCAGTTTTTAATACAACAGGAAATAATAATTCAATACTACACAGCACTAAACTATTTCTAATTAGCCTCAAACAAGACTAGAAATACTCGGACAAGCCCCAGCTAAACCAAAGCAAAACTTGATGAAACTACGTCTATAAACACTGAAATGAAACTCAAGATTGTTGGTCCTTGGAGAATAAGGACTCAACACTGAATTCTACTGAATTGAGAGTTCGGAAATATCGATCTCTGCCGTGATCAGGATTACAGTGAACCTTAACTACATAGAGAAGTTGATAGGCATGTATGCGTCATTTTACTTGAAATGTTTGATTATGTAGGATAGAGAACAAAAGCTTAAATTAAAACCTACCTAACAAGCCACAAAACAAACAAGTAATAATTGACGTGATGTGTGATTTCGGAGCTACTGGATTAATGAACCAATTTATAACATGCTGAATTGAATAATGAATATACGAAAATGGTCAATGCAGGAGTCTACGCAACTGTGGGGCTAAAATAACCGATAATAAAAGCAACATGAGTTAATTGTGGAGTGAGTGTATTCCCTCATCAGAGGACCCAATATAATGCCAAAGGCATAAAGGATGCTAGCATGACCACTAATCATTGCCCATAGAGGGGAATTAAGACCTACTTAGATAGTAGTCTGGGAGTACTGGGTACCGCTAACCCTAGTCCAACCGGATTATGCTATCCCAATGAATTAGTGTAAATTAACTGGTTTTAAACCAAAATTTCTGTAAATAGGATAGCTCGCAGAAAGTCAATATAAAAAGTGCCAACTCACAAAACAACAATTAATCTGGTACTTATGCATGTATAACTGAGGCATGTATATCTAGTGGCTGAGATTATGAACCTAGCATGTGTATTAAAGAACTAAAATAAAACAAGATAGGGTTCTAAAATTCATCGAAATGGAGAAGTAAAACATGATATCTATTGAACATATATTAATAATTTATGAAGTTCTAGATCAAAGGTTTACAAACCCTAGGTTTCACATATAGGAATTAAGAACTGATTGAAAACTCAGTAACTACATGGTGAAAGGAACCCACTAGTGAAATCCCACATACTAGCAGTGATTTTTTTCTTTGTTTCGAAATCTACGAAATTACTTATGTTTGGGGCGGTTGGTGGAACTACTGAAGCTTGGGGATGGAGTTCTTGATCCTAGGGTTCTTGAGCTCTTTTCTATTCTATTCTTCTAATATTTTAAGTTTGGCTTTAATGGACTTGAATTGGATTTGGATATGTTTAATTAGTTTCTAGAATCAGATGATTTAGGGTCCAAAACGACGTCGTAACATAGGGCTTTTACACAGCGTAGGAAAGGTCAAAAAGACCCCTGGAAAAGGTTCTGTCGCGGCCCTCACAATGGCCAAGGAATGACAGTCATCGTGCGCCAGATCCCCGTAGTGTCCATATGTAGTCAGGGCCTGTCGGCAAGAGCCTTTACTAAAATGGGAATATAAATCGT
>JAKWJA010001088.1:47500-52977 GCA_027704765.1 Solanum habrochaites | reverse complement strand
ATCTGCATAATAATAATAATAATAATAATCAATAATCAAATAATAAATAATAATAATAATAATAATTAATAAACGAATAATAATCTAATAGCTAATCATACATAATTAAGAATAATATAATATACTCCTCCTCCTCCTCCTCCTCCTCCTCCGCCTCATCTCATCCTCCTCCTCCTCCTCCTCTCCCTCCTCCTCCTCCTCCTCCCTCCTCCTCCTCCTACCTCCTCCTCCTCCTCTCCTCCTCCTCCTCCTCTCCTCCTCATCCTCATCCTCCCTCCTCCTCCCTCCTCCTCCTCCTCCTCCTCCCTCCCTTCCTCCTCATCCCACTCTCCTCCTACGCATCCTCTCCTCCTCCTCCTCCTCCTCCTCCTCCCTCCTCCACTCCTCCTCCTCCTCCTCACCTCCTCCTCCTCCTCCTCCTCCTCCTCCTCCTCCTCCTCCTCCTCCTCTCCTCCGACATCCTCCCCGATCCTCCGACCGCCTCCATCTCTCCTCCTCCCTCCTACCTCCTCCTCCTCCTCCTCCATCCTCCTACCTCCTCCGCCTCACCTCCTCATACTCTCCTCCTACCTCCCTCCTCCGATCCGCCTCCTCCTCCTCCCCTCCTCTCCTACCCTCATCTCCGCCCTCCTCCTCTCCTCCCCCCTCCATCCTCTCCGCCTCCTCCTCCTCCCCTCCATCCTCCTCCTCCTCCTCCCCTCCTCCTCCTTCCTCCTCACCCTCCCTCCTCCGCCTCCTCCTCCTCCTCCGCCTCCACGCCTCCTCCTCCTCCTCCTCCTACCCTCCTCCCTCCTTCCCTCCTCCTCTCCTCCTCCTTCCTCTATCCTCTTCCTCCTCCTCGTCCTACCATCGCCTCCTCTCCTCCCTCCCCATCCTGCCTCCTCTCCCTCGCTCCTCCTCATCCTCTCCGGGGCGGGCCTCCTACCTCCTCCTCATACCTCCTCCTCCCTCCTCTCCTCCTCCTCCTCCTACCTCCTCCTCTCCTCCTCCTCCCTCCTCCTCCCTCTCCTCCTCACTACCATCCTCCTCCGACTCCTCCCTCCTCTCCCCTCCTCCGCCTCCTCTCCCTCCTACTCCTCCCTCCTCCTCCTCCTCCTCCGCCTCCTCCTCCTCCTCCTCCCCTCCTCCCTCCCTCCTCCTACCTCCCCTCCTCCTCCTCCTCCTCCTCCTCCTTCCTCCTCCTCCTACTCCTCCTCCTCCTACGCCTCCTCCTCCTCCCTCCCCTCCTCCAATACCGCCTCCTCCTCCTCCCTCCCTCCCTCCTCCCCTCCGCTACCGTCCGGGACCTCCTCCTCCTCCTCCCCTCCCCTCCTCCTCCTCCTCCTCCTCCGACCTCCCCTCTCATCCTCCTCCTCTCCCTCCGCGCCTCCTCCTCCTCCTCTCCTCCTCCTCTCCTCCTCCTCCTCCTCCTCCTCCTCCTACTCTCCCCTCCTCCCTGCCTCCTCCTCCTCCTCCCTCCTCCTCCTCCTCCTCCTCCTCCCTCCTCCTCACTCCTCCTCCTCCTCCTCCTCCCTCCTCCTCCTCCCCTCCTCCTACCGCCTCCTCCTTCCTCCTCCTCCCCCTCGCCTCCACTCCTCCATCCTCCTCCTCCTCCTCCCCCTCATCCTCCTCCTCCTCCTCCTCCTCCTCCTCCTCCTCTCCTCCTCCTCCCCTCCCCCTCCTCCTCCCCTCCCTCCTCCTCCCTACTCTCCTCCCTCCTCCCTCTTCCTCCTCTCCTCCTCCTCCTCCTCCTCTCCTCCTCCGTCCTCCTCCTCTCCTCCGCTCCTCCCTCTCCTCTCTCCTCCCCCTCCTCCTCCTCCTCCTCCTCCTCTCCTCTCCTCCTCCTCCTCCTCCTCCTCCTCCTCCTCTTCCTCCTCCTCCTCCCCCTCCTCCTCCTCCTTCACTCCTCCTCCTCCTCCTCCTTCCCCCCTCCGCCTCCTCTCCTCCTCCCTCCTCCTCCTCTCCTCCTCCTCCTCCTCCTCCTCCTCATCATTCCTTCCTCCTCCTCCTCCTCCTCCTCCTCCTCCTCTCTTTCACCTCCTCCTTTCTCTCTCCTCCTCTCCCCTCCTCCTCCTCTCCTCCTCGCTTCCTCCTCCTCTCCTCCTCCCTCCTCCTCCTCCTCCTCCTCCTCCTCACTACTCCTCCCTCCTCCTCCTCCTCCTGCCTCCTCCTCCCGCCTCCGTACCCTCCTCTCCTCCTCCGCCTCCTCCCCTCCTCTACCGCTCTCCTCGTTCCTCCTCCTCCTCCCTCCTCCTCCCCCTCCCCTTCCTCCTCCTCCTTTCCTCCTCCTCCTTCCCACCTCCTCTCCTCCTCCTCCTACCTCCTCCCTCCTACCTCCTCCTCCTCCTCCTCTCCTCCTGTGATCCTCCTCCCTTCCTCCTCCTCTCCCCCTTCCCTCCTTCTCCTCATCCTCCTACATCCTCCCTCCCCTCCTCCTCCTCCTCCGCCTCTCTCCTCCTCCTCCTCCTCCTCCTCCTCCTCCTCCCTCCTCCCCCTCCCTCCCTCTCCGCGTCCTCCTCTCACTCCTCCTCCTCCTCCTCCTCCTCCTCCTCCTCCCTCCTCCTCCTCTCCTACTCCTCCTCCTCCCTCCTCCTCCTCCTCCTCCTCCTCCTCCTCCTCCTCCGCCTCCTACTCCTCCTCCTCCTCCTCCTCCTCCTCCTCCTCCTCCTCCCTCCTCCCCTCCATCTCACTCCTCCTCCTCCTCCTCCTCCTCCTCCTCCTCACGCCTCCGCCTCTCCTCCTCCTCACTCCTCTCCTCCATCCCTCCTCCCCTCCAGCCTCCTCCTCCTCCTCCTCTCTCCTCCCCCCCCTCCTCCTCCTCCTCCTCTCCTCCTCCTCCTCCTCTCCTCCTCCTCTCCTCCTACTACCTTCTCTCCCCTCCTCCTCCATCCGCCTCCTCCTCCTCCTTTTCCCTCCTCCTCCTACCTCCTCCTCCTCCTCCTCCTCCTACCTCCTCCTCCTCCCATTCTCCTTTCCCTCCTCCTCCTCCTCCTCCCTCCGCCTCCTCCTCCTCCCTCCTTCCTCCCCTCCTCCTCTCATCCTCCTCCTCCTCTCCTCCTCCTCCTCCTCCTCCTCCTCCTCTCCTCCTCCTCACTCCTCCTCCTCCTCCTCCTCCTCCTCCTCCTCCTCCTCCCTCCTCCTCCTCCTCCATCCCTCCCTCCTCCCTCCTCCTCCTCCTCCTCCTCCTCTCACTCCTCTCCTCCTCCTCCTCCTCCCTACTCCCCTCCTCCCTCAAATCCTCCTCCTCCTCCTCCTCCATCCTCCTACCTCCTCCTCCTCTCTCCTCATCCCTCCTCCTCTCCCTCCTCCTCCCTCCTCCTCCTCCTCAGCCTCCTCCTCCTCCTCCCTCCTCCTCCTCCTCTCCTCCCTCCTCCTCCCCTCCTCCTCCTCCCTCCCTCCTCCCCTCCTCCTCCTCCTACCTCCTCCTCTCCGCTCCTCCCTCTCCTTCCTACCTCCCTCCTCCTTTCCTACTCCTCCTCCTCCTCATCCTCCCTAATCACTCCTCCCTCCTCCACTCCTCCTCCTCCTCCCTCCTCCTCCTCCTCCTCTCCTCCTCCTCCTCCTCATCCTCCCCTTCCTCACTCCTACTCCTCCTCCTCCCCTCCTCCTCCCTCCCTCCTCCCATCCCCTCTCACTCTCTCCCTACTCCTCCTCCCCCCTCCTCCTCCCCTCCTCCTACTCCTCCTCCGTCCTCCTCCTCCTCGGCGGGCTCCTACCTCCTCCTCCTCCTCTCCTCCTCCTCCTCCTCCTCCTCCTCCTCATCCTCCCTACCTCCTCCTCCCCTCCTCCTCCTCCTCCTCTCCTCCTCCCTCACTCCCTCCTCCCTCCTCCTCCTCTCCTCCTCCTCCTCCTCCTCCCTCCTCCTCCTCCTCACTCCTCCTCCTCCTCCTCCCTCCCCTCTCTCCCCTCTACTCCTCCTCCTCCTCCTCCTCCTCCTCCTCCTTCCTCCTCCTCCTCAACTCCCTCCTTCCCTCCTCCCTCCTCCTCCTCCTACCTATCCTCCCTCCTCCTCCTCCTCTCCCTCCTCCTACTCCTCCTCCTCCCCTCCTCTCTCCTCCTCCTCCTCTCTCCTCCTCCTCCTCCCTCCTCCTCCTCCTCCTCCATCCCTCCTCTCCTCCTCCTCCTCCTCCTCCTCCTCCTCCTCCTCCTCCCTCCTCCCTCCCTACTCCCTCCTCCGCCTCCTCCTACTCCCTCCTCACTCTCCTCCTCCTCCTCCTCATACTCCTCCCGACTCCTCCTCATCCTCCTCCCCTCCCTCCTCTCCTCCTCCTCCTCCCCTCCTCCTCCTCCTCCCTCCTCCTCTCCTCCTCCTCCTCCTCTCCTCCTCTACTCCTCCTCCTCCTCCTCATCGCATCCTCTCCTCCCTCCTCCTCCTCCTCCGCCTCCATCCTCCTCCTCCCCTACTCCTCCCTCTCCTCCTCCTCCTCCTCCTCCTCCTCCATCCGCCTCCTCCATCCTCCTCCTCTCTCCTCCTCCTCCTCCTCCTCCTCCTCCTCCTCCTCCTCATCCTCCTCCTCCCTCACTCCTCCTCCTCCTCCTCCTCAATCCTTCCTCCTCCTCCTCCTCCTCCCGCCCCACCTCCCTCCTCCTCCTCCTCCTCCTCCCCTCCTCCTCCTCATAACCTCCCCTCCTCCTCCTCTCCTCCTCCTCCCTCCTCCTCCTCCCTCCCTCCTCACTCTCCCTCCTACTCCCTCCTCATCCTCCTCACTCCTCCTCCTCCTCCTCCTCCCTCCTCCTCCTCCTCCCTCCCTCCTCCTCCTCCTCCTCCTCCTCCTCCTCCCCCTCTCCTCCTCCTCCCCTCCCCTCCTCCTCCTCCTCCTCCTCCTCCTCCTCCTCCCCTCATCATCCCCCTCCGTCCTCCTCCTTCTCCTCCTCCCTCCTCCTCCTCCTGCCTCTCTCCTCCGGTCCCTCCTACTCCTCTCCTCCTCCTCCTCCTCCTCATCCGCCTCCTCCTTCCGCCTCCTCCCCCTACCTCCTCCTACTACTACTCCCCCCCTACCCCCTCCTCCTCCTCCTCCTCCTCCCCCTCCTCATGCGCTCTCCTAATCCTCATCCTCCCCTCTCCTCCTTCCTCCTTTCCTCCCCCTCCTACTCCTACCCTCCTCCTCCTCCTCCTCCTCCCTCCTACTCTCCTGCTCCTCCTCCTACTCCTCCTCCTCGCATCCTCATCCTCCTCCTCCTCTTCCTCCTCCTCCTCGCTCCTCCTCCCTCCTCCTCTCATCCTCCCCTCTCCATATCTCCTCCTCCATCTACTCCTTCCTTCCTCCTCCTTCCCCTCCGCCTCCTCCTCTCCCTCCTCCTCCTCTCCTCCTCCTCCTAATCCTCCTCTCCTCCATCGCTCCTCCTACCTCCTACCTCCTCCTCCTCCTCCTCCTCCCCTCTCCTGATCCTCTCTCCTTCTCTTCTCCTCTTCCCTCTCCTCCTCGCCTCTCTCGCTCTCCTGCCTCCTCCTCTCTCCTACCTCCTCCTCCTCCTCCTCCTCTCCTCCTCCTCCTCCT